>OVAX01004726.1:0-11850 GCA_900406405.1 Lepidium africanum | reverse complement strand
CTATGTAAGTCATTAAATATAATTGTAGACTACTTAAGTCATTAGTGTATAATTGTAGACTTGTTAAGTAATTCACCCTATTTTTAATAGACCGCCTTTGCACCTGGTTATAAATAAAATGGTCGGCATAAAAATGGATTTATTTAAAAAAAAGACCGTTGGACGAAGAAAAGATTGTCAACAGGCTCTCGTCATGACGATTTGGGAGACGATTTGATTTTCTGGATCAATGATCGATTTGCAGTCAATCTTCCCTTTTTCTTTTCGACTTTGGGTACTTAATATCCAGATCTCGTTTAATTTCCGTTTCAAGGATCAAAAAAGGTTTCAAAAGGTTCCAAAAAGATATGGTTTCAAAGAGGATCTGGATCTAGAAGATCCTTCAGATCTGATTAAAGGAATAGATGAGAATCATTATGAAAAGATCTCAAAGGTGAAATCAAGGATTACGGAAGATAAGTTCTTAATTTTTTGGTTTTTTTGTATAATGGACAGCGATGGATTTTTGGACAAAGAAGAATCCAATCAAATCGATTTTGATTCAATCAGATCTTTTGAAACCACTCAACAAATTGAGAAATCCATGAGATTGATTGGAGATTCTCACGATATGGCCACAGATCAGTGACGATTATATAAAGGTTCAAAGGTTGAAACTGGATATTCATCTTTACTGTCTATCTCGATAACACACTTATTCTCTGGTTTCTCCTTGCTCCGCCTCAAGGTTTACAGAAGTAAGTTGTTATCATCTTTGGTGAAGCAGAATGATATTTATTCGATTTCTAATTGGATTATATGGTTATTGCAGATGTCTCAAGCAAATTTTGCCCTGCGAAAGCGTGAACCAATGGCCCCTCCTCTCCGTACAAAGGTTAAGGTACCATTGTTTGATAATACGAGTTTGATAAAGGGATACTCTGGGACCCTAATTGGTAGATGTCTCAACCCTAGAGAACAAGACATTAGCTCTCTTCTACTTATAATGCCTAAATTTTGGAACCTAGAAAATAAGGTGGTAGGGGCGGATTTAGGATCAGGAAAGTTCCAGTTTGATTTTGATTATGAAGATGACATAACAGAGGTCTTAAGCAATGAACCTTATCATTTTGATCACTGTATGCTTTCTCTAGTGAGGTGGCGGCCAGTATTAGATAGAACATATCCATCTGCTATTAGATTTTGGGTTCGTATGGAATCAGTTCCATTGCAGTTTTGGGCTCATGAGACTTTCAGGGCAATAGGTGAATCTGTAGGGGAGGTGCTAGAGATAGATTTTGACAATGGCAGAGTTAAATTGGAACTTGATGGTTTCAAACCTCCGATAATGGAATCTGAAGTGTATTTTAATGCTGGGGTCCAGGTCATTAGCCTAAGATATGAAAAACTGCATGGTTTCTGTAGAAAGTGCTTCTCTCTTTGCCATGCTACACATAGGTGTCCCCTTGGGTTTCAAGAGAGAGAACAAGAGATACAGGAACAAAGGATAAATACAACAAATGGACTCCAGGCTCTTAGTTACAGAGCTGCAACAGCCTTATCAGCACCAAAGCCTGCAGATCAGTCTTCCGGTGCAGGGCCAAGCAGAGCTGTAAGAGGACGAAATGGTGGATACAAGCGAAGAGGTTATGGCCATAACCAACTTTATCAACGCAAAAATCAAACGACAGGTATATTGGGTATGAAATACTTTAAGGATCTATTGACGTCAAAACTTGCATACAATAACTCTGATCTTTCGATTACAGGGACTGATCAGGACAACAGGAAGGAGTTGCTAGCTGAGATAGAAGCACTAAATGAAAAGATGGCTCAAATGGATCAACCTACTCAACAGAATCAGATGGAGCTGGCTGGATCTGCCACAAAAAAGACCCGTCGGTCTCTCTTTAAGGATAATGAGCCGGAAGAAGACATGAAATCTATTAAAGGTAAGGCTGCAGAATCATAGGGCTCACAGAAACTGGATGACTCAACAAGAGACTAGGCTTCACTTAACAACAACCAGGATGCAAATAAAGGAAACCAGACAGCTCCTGAGGATCAGATTACCAATGGAGATACTCATATGGAAGAAGGTGAAGTGAGTCAATCTGAAAGGGCAAAGACCAAGGAGCTGGATGACAATAGTACCTTATCTGAGATAGTCAAAGCTGGTACAGCAAAAAAAGGAGCCCAGAGTCACAGTAAAAAGCAAGGTAAAGCAACTGGAAATCTCAAAGGCATCAGCTTAAAGAAGATGAATATTCAAATCCTCAAATCACAAGGAAAAAAAACAATGGCCACAGGTGTTGGGCCTAGCAAAGGAAAAACTGAGAAAAAAGCCACAAATGGGTAATAATGTTGGCCTGCAGAAGTTGTTGTCGCCGTTTTCATGGCTTTTTATGTTTAATAAGGTCTGATAGACTCCTCTATCTTTGCTTGAGACCATTTCTTATTTTTGAAAGACTTACTATGTTATTTGAGGGTTATTTGTTTTTTAAGTATTGGCAACGTTTGCTTCAGTTTGGAAGGTATTTGGATTTAATGAGATTTTCAATGATGTTTTTATATATTCCTTTACCTATCTCAAAATGCGTAGAAAGAAAGCAAATAAAAATCATACAGAAATTAACCTCTTCGTTGGTGCTTTACTTACAAAGTGGTTTGACTTTTGTAAATATCAAAGTTTGATTTTATTACCACAATTTAAAACATGTATCCGGGTTTTGATCATTTTCGTGGTTTATAATAAAATTAAGTTAGGTAATGAATTTAAAGATAAGATTAATTATATGTGGAGTCAATGTATAGCTTGCTTCGTTGGTGCTTTACTTATAAAGTGGTTTGACTTTTGTAACTATCAAAGTTTGATATCATTACCACAATTTAAACATGTATCCGTGTTTTGATCAATTTCATGGTTTATAATAAAATTAAGTTGGGAAACGGGATTAAAGATAAAATTAATTATATGTGGAGTCAATGTATAGCTTGCATAGGGAGTATGTTAAGCTGGTTTTTTCAAAAGAAAAATACTCATGATTAGTATCCTAAGTTGGAATATTTAAGGGTGTGGAAACCTAGTTTCCATTAATTATTTAAGAAATCTATGACATAGCACTAATTTTCTCTCAGAAACAAAAAAGAACATTTTTCTCAAAAATTCAAAATCATTTGGGTTATGAAAATATAATAACCGTAGAGCCAAGAGGTTTGAGTGGGGGCCTGGCATTATTTTACACAAATACCTATAAAGTCTTGGTCAATTATAAAGACAATAGAATGATTGATATCAAAATAGAATTAAAAGGTGAGGTGTCGTTTATAACTTTCATTTATGGGGAGCCAAACAATAGTATGCAAGATTATATATGGGAACGGTTAACCGGATATGGAGTATCTAGGGACAATCCATGGTTTATTTTGGGGGATTTTAATGAAATATCTGGGAATCATGAGAAAAAAGGTGGACCGTTACGAAGTGCGTCTTCGTTCATGAGTTTCAATCAGATGTTACATGATTGTGGACTGGTAGGTTTTCCATGTAAAGGGGATACATGGTCATGGCGGGGTATACGTCAAAACATGATAATTAGATGTAAAATGGATAAAGGTTTTGCGAATGAGGAATGGCACACCATGTTTCCAAACTCTTACATTGAATATATGGATTTGATTGATTCTGATCATAGACCAATCATTGCTTATCTTCGAGAAGATAATCGAAGAAAGGTACCTCAATTCAGTTTTAACAGGCATTGGGTGGGTAAACTGGGTTTTATGGAGACAATTGAGAAAGGTTGGATTTTAGAAGATGAAATTAACACCGTTAGCGTGGTGGAAAAAATTATAGAATGTTGATACCAATTGTCAAGATGGGGAAAAGAAAATATCCCAAATGGGAAATTGGAAGTGCTAGAATTTCAGCGAAAATTGGAGGCATATCAAAAAGATGATTCACAAGGAGCTTCAGAGATAAGGAAAATACAAATTAAGTTAAGGGAGGCTTGTAAAGATGAAGAACTATATTGGAAACAAAAAAGTAGAAATACATGGCTTAAGGAAGGGGACAATAACACAAAACATTTTCATGCTCAAACAAAGCAAAGGAGAGCAAGGAATAGAATAGTAAGATTAATAAATCATCAAAATGAGTGGATCACAAAGGAGCGGGAAATACAAGATGAGGCCGTGAACTATTTCACAAACCTATTTAAGGCCGCAGGGACTGACGAAATGGGCGATATAATGGAAGGAATTGTGAGCTCAATTTCAGATCTAACCAATAGATCATTAGTAGCACGGGTGACGGAAGCAGAGGTCAGGCAAGCGGTTTTTACAATGAATCCAAGAAAAGCTCCGGGTCCAGATGGAATGACAGCATTATTTTATCAACAATCGTGGCATATAATTAAAAAAGACTTAACAAAGATGGTAATGATTTCCTCCATAATGATTCCTTGACAGTAGACTTAATTAAATTAATATATGTCTCATTCCCAAAACCAAAAACCTAACAGGATGATGGAATTCATGCCCATAAGTCTATGTAATGTGGGGTACAAGATAATCTCAAAAGTTTTATGTCTCCAACTTAAGAGAATTTTACCAAATCTCATCTCGAAAACTCAATCAGCTTTCGTTTCCGGAAGATTGATTTCGGATAACATCCTTATTGCACAAGAAATGTTTCACGCCAATTAAAGAAGGCTATATGGCAATAAAGACAGACATGAGTAAAGCATACAATAGAGTAGAATGGGTCTTTGTGGAAAGCCTGCTGAGGAAATTCGGTTTTAACGAGAAATGGATATCATGTATTATGTATTGTGTCCGAACAGTTGAATATTCAGTCCTAATCAATGGTGAGCCATATGGAAAATTCACTCCTACGAGAGGATTGAGACAAGGTGATCCACTATCCCCATTCTTTTTATCCTTTGTAAAGAGGTACTTATTAGTAATCTTCGGAAGAGAGAGGCACAAAAAATGATCATTGGAATTGCAATATCAAATTAAAGTCCGGCCGTTTCCCACTTGCTATTTGCAGATGATAGTTTGTTCTTCTGTAAGGCAAATAAAGAGGAAACTACATTTATTTTTGAATATTTTGAAGGAATATGAACAGGTTTCCGGTCAGCAAGTCAATTTTGGGAAATCATCAATTCAATTTGGACACACTGTGAAGGAAGACACTAAACAGGAAATACATAATATTTTAGAGATTCGGAATATTGGGGGGATGAGAACATATTTAGGTCTCCCAGAAAGTCTGGAGGGAGCAAAAACAAAAGTATTTGCTTTCCTAAGGGAGAAACTGCAAGATCGGATAAACAGTTAGTCATCGAAATTTCTTTAAAAGGTGGTAAAGAGGTTTTAATAAAATCGGTGTTAACATCATTGCCTACTTACGTGATGTCATGTTTTAGATTACCAAAATTGGTCATACTTAAGTTAACTTCGGCTATAGCAAATTTCTGGTGGGGAAACTTCGGAAACTCCAAAGGAATACACTGGATTAAATGGGGAAAATTATGTAAAGGTAAAAATGAAGGAGGATTAGGTTTTAGGGCTATAGAAGAATTTAACTCAGCTCTGTTAGCAAAGCAATTATGGAGAATTATTGAAAGGCCTGACTCATTACTCACTCGGATATGAAAAGGCAGATATTTTAGGAATACTGATGTTCTAGATCCCATAGAGGTGTATAATCCTTCATATTGCTGGCGGAGTATAGTGTCAGCGAGATCTTTAGTTAGTAAAGGACTAAGAAAATGAATAGGAAATGGGGAATATATATTAGTATGGAATGATCCTTGGATATCAGATACTACTCCACGTCCAGTTTCGGGGCAAGGTCCAAATATATACCCTGATTTGACAGTTAGCCAATTTATTGACCTAGTGACTAAATCCTGGAAAGTAGCTCTAATAAATCAGTTTATGACGCCTTATGATGCTAGAATTATTTTAGGAATCCATTTGTCAAGAAATCCAAAGAACGATCATTGGGGTTGGCACTTCACCAAGTCAGAGAGATACACTGTTAAATATAGCTATTGGGTTGAGAATAATATATCTCTTTTTGACATGGGTTAACATGGCCCAAATATCAAGGCTCTTCAGGAAATGGTTTGGAAATTAAAATGCCCTGCAGAATTGAAACATTTCATTTAGCAATCACTCTCTGGATGTGTAGCTGTTAAAACAAATTTACAACACAGGGGAATTAAGTGCGACTCTTTGTGTCTTCGGTGTGGTTTTGATGGGGAGACGATTAACTATGTGTTATTCGATTGTCCTTCGGCCCTCCAATCTTGGGCTTCATCAAAGATCCCAATTGTCACTGGAGATTTTCCAAGTCCTTCTTTATACGCTAATATGGATTTCCTCTTTTGGAGGATACCAGAAATAATAGACAAGAGGAGTTTTCCATGGATACTTTGGTATCTTTGGAAAGAGGAATGACAAGATCTTCTCTAACATTGATAGAGATCCAAGAGAGGTAGTTCGTTTAGCTGAGGCTGAAGCGGACTTATGGTTTCAGGCCCAAGGTGGGGTTCAGGTGAAACTATCAATAAGTATAGGATCGCATGATCCATCCAGGGATTTTCAATCCCACCCATTGATTGGATATCCGGGTTTCATGGGATTTTGATGTTATGTGGACGGGTCATGGAAGGATTCCAAGTACTTCTCAAGTCTAGGATGGATTTGCTTCCCGGACGCAGTTGAAAGTTTTTGCATGGGTGCTCGTGGCATACGTCGCAGCCTTTCCGCTTTGCACTCCGAGTTAGAAGCAGCACTATGGGCGATGTCTTGCTTGATCGATATGAATATCAGGGAGGTTGTTTTCTCATCCGATTGCTTACAAGTCTTACAGATGGTGTCATCTCCTGAAGAATGGCCAGCATTCAAAAAGTATTTAGAAGACTTCAACCGCCTTAAGAGTCTTTTTTGCGCCTTTTCATTCTCTTATATACCCCGTACTTTTAATTACAAAGCTGATATCCTCGCCCGAAGTGTTAGAGGGCTTTCGAAGAATTTATCCTTTGTAGACTCAGCGCCACGCAGTTAGCTTTCCAACATTATTTAATGAAAAAAAAGGGTTTATTTACTTAAACAAATGCATGAAAAACGATTAAGTATATCATGAAACCTATCTGATAAGTAAAGGACCCAAATATAATCGGTATAAACTTCACTATAAACTATGGTCGTGGATTAGGGTGATCTAGTTGATACTTGGTCGCAGACGCTTAGCGTTGGTTTTTTGGGACATCTCCTCCATGATGTCACCATGTCACACTTCCACGTCTGTCATCGACGCTCGTTTCCAGAGAGGACTTGATTCTCAGATAGAAGATTGTGTTATTTGCTTGAGTGATTTCGAGGAAGGTAACACGGTTAAAATGATAACATGCGGTCACGTGTTCCACGTAGTTTGCATGGACATGTGGCTAAGCTTATTTGTAACCACCTCTGATCAAGGCTCAGCAGATGAACAAGACATGTGTAATGGTGTTAATCCTTGTAGCTGTACGAGTTTGGGATAGGTGGCTGCATTGGAACGCTTGTTAAGTCTTTAACTTTTGTGTCACTTACAAAGTCGATCCATGATATAGGCGACATATGCCAAGGACTAGGGCGCAAAAATTTTAGAGGTCCAAAATATTTAGAGTTAATAAATTTTTTAGGTTTCAAATTTTTTTGTTAGGTTAGTTCAATCTTCGATTCTTTCTATTCTTTCTATCTTGGTCTGATTATTTGGTATGATCTTCTAGTTGTTATCAACAAAGTAAGCAAGATTTTGCAAGGAAATGATATTGATATCAATATTGCTATTATTGAACTGAAATGACTCAATTCATACTTTCAGAAATATAGAGAGACGGAATTTGAAAAGCAAAGTCTGAGGCTATACAAATTGCATAAGCTATAGATATAGCACCTGAATTTCTTATGAAAAAAACAAGGCTTATTAGATGAAAGAAACATTTTGATGAATATGCTTAAAATATGGAATTGTCACAAGAAGAGGATTTCTGAATTAATTACTTCTTCACACTCATAGATCAAGCTCTAGTCTCTCCCGAGTCAAGGTTTGAATAGTTCCAGAGGTATGAACAAATTTTTAGATTTTTATTTGATACAATGAAATTGAAATATGAAGTGATGAAAATCTGAAAGCATCATATGTGAACCTTGAAGCTTCCCTTAAGAATGGTATGCATTCAAATATAGATGAAGCTGATTTGTTTATGGAACTAAAAGTCTTACAAGAAATATTGCCAAATAAAGTGAGGAAGCTTATTGAAGTGTCGAATTTTTTGAAAAAAATGAAAGGTTGTAACTCAAACACATGAATTTCTTATCGAATATTATTGACTATTCCAGTCTTAGTTGCTTAAGCTGATAGAAGTTTTTCCAAGTTGTAGTTGATCAAGAATTATTTGTGGTCCACCATGTCACAAGAGAGATTGAATGGGTTAGCCATATTGTCAATTTAAAAAGACATGCTTGAGAAGATAGATTATATGACTTTGATGGATGACGTTGCTGGAAGAATGCAAGAAGGATCATATTTAGTCAAAAGTAGTTTAATCAAAGTTGTGTTTAACTCGTAATTGAGATTGTTTATCTTTGTTTTTTTTTTCTTCAGTTTTTGTTTGGTTTAAACGTTTCATATATCTTTGAATTGATATTTCTTTTGCTTGAAATTGAAAACAAAAATTTTGATTAGGACCCTCGACAACATCGGACCGACCCTCGACAACATCAGACCGGTTGTGGTCACTTGTTCCTTATTGAGAATTGTATTAGAAAGTTGTAAAATGATATCGAGCAAACAGAGTTCCATTTTCCCGTAGTAAAACACTTTTGGCCAGCCTTCATTCATTTGTATGATAATTTCTTAATTATGTAGATTCCAAAAATTAGTTTGGGTTTACGTCTTGTATTTTCCTGTAATAAGGAAGTTAAAATTGACATCAAGTTGTAGAATTTACCAAACGTGATTTGTAAAAAAAGTTTTAGAGGTTTAACGTTTTACTTTAATAACTTTTTTTCTTTTCTGCAAAATATTGGATTCGAGAACAGCAAGATATATAAAACAACCCATACGTTCGTCAATTTGTGAAAGCAATGTTTCTCACCATCATCAAAGTTATAGCACGAATATGGACCTTTTAGATGTTTCCTTCACGTAGTGGCAGTCACAAACACACAGTCACTAATTATTTTTATTTTATTTGGTTTTAAATGTTAAGCTGTCACCAATTTCTCTATTGAATCTTTTGATATTTGATGTGTATAATAATATGTAATGTAGTTAAGAAGTGTATTTTGTCTTCCTTACACCAGTGATATACTTAAGAGGCCGAGTAAATCAGAGTAATTTCTATGCTATAAAATCACAGCGGGGGATAGTAAAGACACATTTGGTATCAGTAAAAACATCAGAATCTAATCAGAGAGCTTCAAGTCCAAGGAATGGACAGTGAGAGTAAGAAGACTTTCAGAGAATAGAGTAAGCACGAACTACCTCTATTACAGGGGCTTGACACATTGGACATTTTCCTCCTGCTTCGACTAGCTTCTTCGCACACTTCTCGCAGGTGTTCATATGTCCACATCTGTTTATTGTTTTCGAACAGAGCAAGAGAAAAACAATAATCAAATTTTGGAACATGTTAGCAACAACTGCCGCTCTGATGTCTTCATAGTTCATAACTTCATACATACCTATACAATAGAGAATCGATGTTGCTCTCACAGCATATGCAGCAGATCCCTTTCCTTACATATTCCCTTTTTGACTTGTAGCTCGCAATGTCCTCCGATGGACCTGTGTAGCAATTATAATGTGCTTCCATAAGGACCAAATAGCACTGTTGTGTATTGTTGTGAATCATATCATATCTAAAATCATAAATTGAATTCAGGCAGATAGAAAACCTGATTGGTCTGCAGAGCGGTGCATTGCAGCTGAGACCTCTTGTCTTATGGACCGTTGTAACTCCAGCTGCATTTCCATGCAAGCCTCCAGCATCCTCTGCAGGTTATCCATCCTTTGATGTATTCTACCCATGTCAAACCTCAAGTCATTGATAGAGTCCCAGTCCTGCTAATATATTGTTAAGTTAGCAAATAAGAGCAATCACCATATAATGTCAACTAATGAATTCTTTCATTTTTAGAAAACGCAGTTGCTTTAGCGCCGTCACCCTATAGATCCACTGTGGTACTAGTCTTACCATTCCAATGCGCTCATGCAAATCATGCACGGGCCAGTTTGAATTGGATTGATCATGATCCCACAGTGGCAGAACAGGAATCACTGGGGAGGATAGAGACAAAGGAGGAGATTCAACAGCATCAAGTTCTTGATCACCATTCTGAGCATCATCTTGCTGTTCTGTATCCTCACCTCTTATTGTGTGGTCAGAATAAGTCTCGTGTTCTTCCCAGTCGACAGGATTTCGGCTTCGTCTGTCCATGTATGATTGTATCAAGTGGTCCAGATTTTCTCTGAACCCGCTTTGCAGAAGATTTGAAACACGTCTCCTATAGTTTGATCAGCAAGTCATCAGACACATAATTTGAGGTTGAAAAGTGTGGTCACTACGGCAAAAATTTACTAGGCTCTTACCTGCTCGAGAGTTGTCTCAGTTCCATGTTGTTTTCGTTATCATCATCCGGAGAAAAGAATGTGGCAGCTCTTCCAACTGTAACTGTGTCCTGATCAAAATGTCCTTCTGACAAGTCTTGTAAATCAGCATCATCAGGCTGCATCTGTGAGACCTCGTCCACTGATGACATTTGGGATAACTGATTTGAAATATACTCATGAGTATCTGTATTTGCCTCCTCTTCATCTCTCCATTCAACGGTTTCACTGTGGATAAGTTGCCAATCATATTCTTCGTTTTCCAAAATCTCCTCAGTTTGTTCCTCAAGGCTGACAGTTGGATTGATCCTTTCAACCAGATTCTCCTGTACATTTATTGTCCCATTTATCGGTCCCATGAGGACAATTTCTTCGTCACTTTGCAGAGACTCTTCATAAGGTATCTCAATATTATCTCGAAATTGACTGATAACATCTCCATGAATTATAGAGGATGAACAACCAGTAACATCGTCCCTTTGATGGCTATTCAGGGACACTTCATCATCATTTCTTCTTTGAGAATTTTCATAATTTTCTGTCTGTTGCCATTCACACCGGAAATAATCAGATAGTTTCCCTTGCCGACCTTCTACACATGCGGTTCTTTCTTCCAAACTAGTGCTCTGATTATCACAGCGTCTAGAATTATGTATCTCACCCAGTGAACTTTGGTTGTCAGCATCTCTGCCAATTTGATTTGAACCACCATCTGCATGATTGATGTTATCTAGACACTTTAGATCGTTTTGTTCACCTCTACTCTCATCGGTTTCAGCATTTGATGAGGTCTCCGAGTGACTACTGCTAGCTTGAGCAGAGACAGACCGGNAGCAGAGACAGACCGGTCAAGTCTGGATATAAATTCCTGCCTGAAATGGACAATTACACAGTAAGCAATCACGTTTTTAATCCCACCAAAGCAACAGAAGTTTCAATTCCTGGGTTGAGCAGTACTTATACGATGAAGCAGAAAATTTACATTAAATTAATACTCATACTAAATGGGATTGGCATTTCACTTAAGAATGAAAAAGGCCAAGAACGAATGGAAACACTCCAAAAGTTACCAGATCTATTGCTCACAAAAATCACGAAACCTGGAACATAGGATATGACTGACTACTGCTAGTGACTGCATATATATTAACAAACTACTCATGCTAAATGTGATTGGAATTGCACTTCGACAAGGCCAA
>OVAX01004725.1:0-11851 GCA_900406405.1 Lepidium africanum | reverse complement strand
GATTTGCGACTGAAATTTGTGACTGATCTGCGACTGATTTTTGTGACTGATCTGCGACTGAGAATTTGAGACTGATTTGTGACTGATTTTTGTGACTCATCTANGAATTTGAGACTGATTTGTGACTGATTTTTGTGACTCATCTACGACTGATTTTTGTGACTGATTTGCGACTGATTTTGGCGACTGACAAATGGGTCTCAGATTAGTCGCTAATTTCGGCTGATTTATTAGTCGCAAAATCAGTCACTAATAGCGAATGATTATTTAAGTCTCAAATCAGTCGCAAATTAGCGACTAATTTGCGACTCTATAAATTAGCGACTAAGGTTTTGCGACTGATTAGATTAGTCGCAAATCAGTCCCAGATTTGAGAAATGGGACTGATTTGCGACTGATTGTGCAGTCTCAAACGACAAGTTTTCTTGTAGTGTTTCTTCTTTTTACATGTATTCAATTCAATTGGTTTGATCTGTACTCGAATTCTATATGATACCTATAAAAGAATCTGGTGCTACTGAGCTATGTGATTCTTCGCTTTGGGTCCAGACTGTGTTTGTTTTCTAATAGGGAATTCCTTTTTATGGCTTTGTGATCTGTTAAATTTTTTCTGAAGAAACTACATTCACAAACTCTCTTGATTTTATGAAGAATCCAGAGTACTAATTGGGTTCGTATCTCTCAATTGCATAATTTGGTTGGATTTATTTATTCTTCTTGCTTGTTTTTATTTTCTATTTATTAAAGTTATAGCATTTATTACTGATGAACTTGTGAATCCTCTGTATGATTGTAATTGCAATTGGTGAACGAACATTGGTTTGATGATGTAAAATCAGATGTGCATTAAGGGGTTGGAGTTTGTGTCTGTGCATGTAGGATCGGGTGTATCTGCTGTATATTTGGGTTGGCTAGCGAATATAACTCCATTTACTTTTGTATGCAACTAAAGACATGCATATGTTTTCATTAGGGATGGTTTGATGTTTAAGTGAAAGCTAAGTACTAAGTAGCTTTAAAGACACGAGTTGTAATTTCGTGTGTTCTCGAGGAACATGAATGCTCTATATATATGTGAATGTGTATGTGTTTGTATTGACCAATTTACATATGTGTATCTTTGCATGGTCGGTGTGGAAATAGAACAACTCACATTGAACACTTTTTATCATCATGCTTGTGTTTCTAGTTACGACAAAGTCCTCCAAACTTTGATTTCTCAAAACATAATTCCACGTCACTATATGTTAAATGGCTTTTGTACTTGGGTTTATTTGTTTAGGATTTTTGTGTCTATTGTTTTCTCTGTTACATGTCTCGTCAACTTTTCTGAAATAATGTGGCCTTCCCTCATTTCTTCATTCCATGTTTTGATGATATTATTTATATTCACCAAGAATTTCTAGCTGCAACAATCATTTAGTTATTTATCTTTTATGTGAGTCCGTATGATAAGATTGTGAATTTCTATTAGTGTTTTAGTTGCACTTTGTGTGATCCACTAATGAGTATTGTTGGTTGCATTGGGCCCGCGCTTGTTGCTGCTCTTATATGTTTCTCTTTGTGGGTTGGTTCCAGAAAAGTATTTATGTTGGATTTGTTTAATCGTATAAGTTTGGGTTGAAATGGTTTAGACTTTTAAGTAATACTTCCAACATTATAAGAACAAGTATAGACGTTTGCTTCCACATGTGAAATCTAGTTTAAGCATCAATCTTGACCAATCTCATGCCTAAATTTACCTAATAGCTGATTACAAGTATTGTTTTCTTTATATAAGATTTCTGCAGTATGATTTGAGTCAATTCATGGATCTGTTTTTATATATTAATTGATAGTCTCAATTCTTGGATTAGTGATTGCTTCTTATCTTTAAATTTAGTCAATTTCTCAGTTTGTGTCTTCAGTAATTGGTGTTGTTATATGGATATAATCAAGAAATCTAAATTTACATTATTTTGCAACCGACGCCACAAAGACGTAGTAATAGGTTTGTTTGCTAGGCGAGGGCCACCAACAAACACTAGAGAATTATTTAACCACAAGCATTCTAGATTGCGTTCTGTGATTGAACGAACATTTGGAGTATCGAAAGCCAAATGGAGGATTATAAACCGCAAACATCCTAAGTATAAGTTGAGAATATGGGTGAAGATTGTGACAACAACTATGGCACTCCACAATTTTATATGAGATTCACATCATGAGGATCATGATTTTGTACACTGGGAAGCAGTGGCGAAGTACGAGCATGATGGTGATCAAGTGGTAGATAATGATGGTCATATTCCATTTATCCCGGCTTGTGATAGAGCAGAGACTTTACGTGATTATATGACCGAGGAGCTAGCGAGAGGACGTGGGCTTCCATATTAGTATAGTCTATCAATTGATCTTTATATTATTATGTATTAAAATGAGATTTATCTTTCTTTTATGTTTTAAAATACTTGCTAGTAATGTGCTTCTAGATATTTTAATTTTTTTCTATAATTTTCATGTTATTGAAACATTTTTTATATTCTTATGCATTGAAATGTATTAGTATTTATTATTTTCTATGTATTAAAATGTTTAATAAATTTTTTTTAAAAGTTTTATAAAATAATTATATACTAAAATTTAACAACGTAATTAATATACAATTTTATTAGTTATTTTAAAAATAATTTTAATACTTATGTAGTTGTAAATATAATTTAGATCATAAAAAGATAATTTAACACAAAGCATGTCCTTTTTAGTCATTTAGTTACAAACTCCATCCAACTAATTTATACAAATGTACAAAGAAACATAACTTCATCCAAACGCATCATCCAGATATATTTTTTAGATGAGGAAAACAACATCATTTAAATGGATCATCCAAACGCATAATCCAAACGGATCATTCAGATGGAGTTTCTGGATGAACAAAAAAACAACACCTAAATCTCTGAAATCTGGTTCATAATTCATGTTGTTTGCTCTTCTCTCAGTCATTATATTTTTGCGAAACTATATAATAAAATTTTGAAATTCTAATAAAATAAAGTAATCATCTTGTAGTCATTATAACTCTCTCTTGTACGTGATTGCCATATCTTGGAAAATCACAAAAAAAAATTCTAGTTCTTCTTCTTAACTCTAAAATTCCTCTTAATAACAACACGTAAAGACGCATGACATCAATTAAACATCTTGTTTATTCCTCGGAGTATGACCAAAGTTGAATCGCGACATATATCATATATCATATCTCACAACTGTATTTCTTGATGATATGAAAGGAACCAAAATTCCTTCTTTATTTAGATATCCAAAATCAATAACATAATATTTATCTAGCAGTGGGAATGTAACTCAGAATCACATTGTTGTGAGAATAGTTATGCCATGACAAGATCTTGATACTCCATTCCACATATCTGTAAACAACATGTTCAAATCACATATTGTCATAATGTTGAAGGATGTAACATCATGTCGAGTGCAATATATTCATTGTAATTATGGTCTAACTTTGACACAAACATGAATTTCATCCATATATAACTCCAACGAATCCACTTAAATATGGTCAATACCTTTGGTCCACTTGCAATCGTTTAGGAATTATTTTTAATTCTTGTCGCATTGGTGGCTTAATATAATCATATGCATGTCTTTCAATAGATGTCAAAACTTAAATAAATTTCTTATTTATAGTCTTTTGATTTCATGTAAATCTTAAACCAACATCTTTTTGAACGTCATTGTGCCCACATATTCTTAGAACCATAGCCACACTTTGGTAAAGTACACAATGTTGTGAAATATGAACTGACATCAAAATAAAAGAAGATAAGCAACATAATCTTGTTGGAATTGACACCAAATATTTATCCACCATCCTAAATTAATACTCACCGGTGCTCTTTAAATTATTGATCATAATAAGTCTAAACTGGTTGAATTACTAACTCCTCGAGCCAACTCGCCATGAAAGCTTAAGAAGGGAAACTCGCAGTGATCAGAAAGGAAGAGTGAGAGCAGCTCAGAAAAATCCCGAAAGATAAATGACAGTGATGTGTAAACAGTTACCCATTCGTAATTGACACATAGCCAACATATAATTAACTACACATGACATTAGAATAATTCCGAATTTTGTTAACCGCAGCTAGGTCCCACATTATCACTTGAAGCTCTCCCGTCTCTCAATTTTTCTAGGGTTACCAAAATTTAAAACGCTCCGATGTTTGATCATGGCCTTAGTTTCTCTCTAGGCTTGAGCCTACATGGATGAAAATTAAATATTTGCCTATGACATCTAATTTTTAAAGATAAATTAGGGACATAAATTTTATATTATTTACTTTCTTTTAGGATATTTATAGATTTAATAGAAGAAATGTGGTATTTTGTTTATTTTAGAAAGTAGAAATTGCACCATAAAAATGATAGATAGTTTCATGATTTTTTTGTGTTTAATTTGAAGTTTTAATTGAAACTTTGTCAAATGTTTAAAAAATTCTATTGAAATGTTGGATTTCTAAAAAAAAAAAAAACATTGTTGACATGAAAAAGAATTTAGTTAATGATTTTGTAGGAAAAAAAAATTAAACTTTAAATTATATTAATGTTTTTGACTTTATAAATGCAGGGTATTTTATTTTTAATCGCTTAGTGTATCTATCAATATTGGCATAACTCTGCTAGTTTTTCTAATCAAAAAAATCTAAAAGATATTTGAAAAAAAAAAACCCTTGCTTTATTTTGTAGGCAATATCTTTGCATGCATATGATATATAGAGTAGATCTCGTACTTAGATTCTAGAGAGTAAATATCGGGACATACTGATTAAACAATTCCGAGAAAAAGAAAAGTGATAATAGAGCGAGAGAGAAGAAGCATGCAACTAAAAGTTGAGAAGAGAAAGAGACAAGAGATGCACGAGTGTCTTGAGTTCATGCCTTGTGTGTTTACTACATCTCCACTAATTGGACCACTTCCTGTCTCGCTAGAGCTTAGTACCATTACAAAAATCCATCATCATCAACCATTCAATGGCTAAATTACTGTTCTTATGTAAAGGCCTTTTATTAGAATCAACATCAACATAACATAATCTAAGCATAAGATGATCCTAATTATAAGAAACTAAAACATATATTAAAAAATATGTGAAAGCAATTTGGCAAGTTAATTTTACTTTTGAGTGGACCATTAGTTTACTACTCAACCAGTTAGGATGGGGCTCAACGAAGAATCATAATAGAAGAATCTTATTAGTGATATCATATCATGCTAAAGAGATTTGTGAATAAACATGTGTATGAGTATTGAAACAAACGTGAGAATTAGACGATAAATTTGAATTTGGAAGTGAAATTAAATGATTACAAAGTTAAAAAGGAAATATCACTTTCCTTAACATTGACAAGTAGATATGTTGCACTCTCAGGGACTTCACTTCAGGTGCCTCGTCTTTTTATTATTATCTCTTTTCTTTTCTTTTTTTGTCTCAAGAACAACTTTTATATTAGATAAAAGCTCAAACTTGAAGGCCAAAAGAGCAAAACAAGCAATTACAAAGCTAGCAAGGAAAACAAAAGGAAAAATTAACTTAAACCATACTAGAATAATTATGAAACTTGAGAGAAAAGAAAGCTACCCAAACGAAAACATAAAAAGAGAAATAAGCGAGACATAGAAACTTTTGTGGACTTTGGAGGATGAACCTTCTTCCCAATCCGGATAATGTTTTCTCTTGGTTTCTCTGTTGAGAAGAACTTACGCATCTTGTTGCATAGGGTTTGTAGCCAAATCCAATTCAAATGAGGAAGAGAAGCTACCACAATCGACATTTCATATGAGAAAATCCCGAATTGAATCCAAGAGAGGGATAAGCCCATCTATTCTATCAGCCAAATCTTGACGAATGTAACGAGTCGGAGGTTGGATTGGAGTCATGTGATCAGTCGACATTGAGTGAGAATGGTGAGAAACCGTACTTACATTAACTTGAATGGAGCTTGAAGTTTCTACTTGACTTGGTGCTGCATGAAGAAAATCTGAAGGTAAAGGAATGTAGTTACATTGTGGAGTGTCGTGATTGAACTTCTGACTATTTAGGCAGAAGTGTGGCATGGATTCATAATGAAAGGAGACTTGTGCAGAGACTTTATTTTCAAATATTATCTCCTTAAAAACTTGAGTCTCAAGTTGGTGGGGATGAGAATTTTGGCTCTGACCAAAGCTGCTCGAGTGAGAGACATTTTTTGAATATCAACTTCTAACACTTCTCCTAGAGATTGAGCGATTCTTTTGACCATCACATTTGATGCATATTGAAGAGGGAGATTTTGTATTTGAATCCAAGCTGGAACTTTGGTGAGAAAATCTTCTTCCAAGCAATCTTCCTAGCTTTGTATAGCCACTGGCCACGCGTTGTAAAACACCAGCTGAATCCTCAAAATAAAGATAAAGTCTATCTCCAATTTAAAAATGAATTTCACAAAATCCATATCGATGACTCGACCCTGAATCGTAGTTTCTAAAGCCCATTGTCGAGGAAGTTCTTCCATCATTTATTGTGTGAGTTGCTCCGTTGGGTTAATTGGCTTAACCACAATACTTAATCTACTTCGAGTGAGAGTTGAAGAGTAGCAGTGGCTTGGGATTGGAATTCTGGGATCATACTTTCCAAGGTGAAACTGGTCGGTAATGGTCCAAAGATGATGAGCCATTCTTATATTTTGAGATTTCGTTTCTGAGGTGATGAAGACCCGTATGTATTTCTCCTTTATATAACTGAATGGAAAGAGAGTAATCATTATCTTGCCTAGCTGAGAGACATTTGAGCTAAACGAACCAATGCATGTGGAGAAACTTGTCCACGTCTGCCGCCTAAATATTTGGCTAAGAGATTTTGTGTTGTGTCTTCGAAGCAAACTAATGTGATTGAAGAGGAAATGTGTGCATTGTCATCTGTCATTCAACAAGCAGAGAACTGAAATGTCTTAGAAGGTTTGAGCAATGATAACCTAACTACGCTATGATTAGAAAGAGAAAGGGGAGAGAAAGATAAAAATAAGTGAAAAGGCTAAAGATAAAATAGAAAGGAAGACGTGGTGATGAACTTGAAAAGAAGAGGGCGAGAATAAAATAATGGGCCAAAGATTAGAGAGAGTAATAGAGATGGATTATTTAAGAAACATAGGAAAATATAAAGGAGTAATGGTACGAGGATGAAATAAATGGTGAAGATTGATTATCATTGCCCGAAACTAATAACGATCATAGATTGATACCTGAAAATGTTCTGCCCATAAATGTGAAGTCCATGATGGTAGATCTCTTTCAATATAGTCATTAAAACACATATCTTGAATAACACTTTGTGCAATAACTGTTGTAACTCGGTTGTGTCTTGAATCAATATAGGAGAGAGAGACATTAATGAATGCTTCCAATAATTGGTTAATGATTCTTATCCATCCAATCATTCTCAGCCATGTGAGGTTGTTCCAGGATTTTGTATATAGATGATGATTCTACCAGACTCTCAACGTAATTTATATTTATGTCATGTAAACTCCGTAAAACCCATTGTAAGCCCTGGAAATCTGCATGCAATCTAGAGGTCGAGCATTTAAGAATGTGCCTTGCATGAATAATGAAGTGGTCTGATTTTTTTTCTACAATCCAAGCTCCTCCTTGATAATTTTGATTCCTTCGCCAATCAATTTTCCAAAAAACTTTATATGCAGTGTTCAGTTGGCCTTTGAGATGTAAAGATCATGGATTAGGTTTGGGTGAGCATAAGTAGGACTGGTGAGTCTTTAAGTTAAACCAAGTTATGGCTTCTTCACAGCATTGTTTAGTAACCTCTCGTAAGTCTTGATTATTGCTTTGATGAATAATGCTGTTACGATTTTTCTAAATATTCCAAACTAACCAAGGCCATAGTCTTCGAATCTCCAAAGGGGCACTTGATTCCTTGCTAGTGTTGATCAGAAATGCTATGTTATTGGAGGTAGATGTTGTTGAAAATCCCTGTGTAGGTAGAGGAAATAAAGATAGAATCCAAATTTGTTGAGCTGGGCTACATTCAAACAGCATGTGATTGATGGATTCACTTGTGATGCCACATACCAGACAAGTATCATCTTCAATTATTTTCCTTGTTTTTAATAGAAAACGAACTGCCAATGCTTAATTAAGAGATCGCCAGATGAAAATCTTGATCCTAGGTGGAGCTTCAATGTTCCATATCTATTTTTTTAGCGTAGTCTCATAATGAGCCGAGTTAGATATCAATAGATTTCCTACTCCTGATAAATTAGTGTTTAGCCAGTAGCCACTTTTAACTGTGTAGGTTCTAGAGTAATTATAATCCCAAATCCAAAAGTCTTTTTGTAGGAGGCTAGGTTTAATATCACATATTTTTAAAACATCCTTTTGGCAAAAGGTGTTGTTGAGTTTGTCAATATCCCAACCAGTATCTCATAAGAGATCAGAGACTTTAAGACTTACATTGAACCCTTGTTCTTTGCTTATTGGTATTTGAGGGGGTTTATCATGAATCCAGTTTGTCATCCACACCAAAGTATCTCGGCCATCACCAATCTGTTTGATTAGACCTTTTTGAAAGAGCTTTCTCCCATGAATTATACTCCTTCAAGCATATGATGGGCGACTCCCTAGATTAGCTTGCAAAAATTTACCATCCTTGAAATATCTTGATTTATAAATCCGAGTAAGTAGAGTCTCATGTTTTGTTAAGAGTCGCCATGCTTATTTTGCAAATAATGTTTGATTGAAAAGCCCTATATTTCGAAAACCCATTCCACCTTGATTCTTTGACTAGCACATTTTTTTTCAAGAAACCCAAGCTATTTTCTGATGATCTCCATCTGAATTCCACCAGAACATTTAACTAATATTGAAAAGGTAGCCGATGAAACATAGAACATTATCATTCTGATCCAATTATCTGCAAAACCAAGCTTTATGAAAACTTTCTGAAGATATTCCCATTCCAGTCTATCGTATGCTTTGGAGATACCGTTTTTACCACCATATACTACTCTTGTCCATTTAAGTGAGAATTGAGGTGGTGGAGAGCTTCAAGGGCTATGAGAATGTTATCCGATATTTTCCAGCTACAAAAGCTCCTTGGGTGTCTGAGATAATGTCCGCCAAAATAGGCTTGAGTCTATTTGCTATTATTTTAGCTACGATCTTATAGAGAACTGAACAAAGACTAATCGGGCAAAATTCCATCATATTTACTGGATTTTGAATCTTAGGAATGAGGGAGATTTGTGTGTAGTTCCATTCTTTGGGGAAGTATCATTGAGTAAAAGCTTCTTGGATTTCTTGTTATATTTAAGGTCAAACTATGTCCCAGTAAGTCTGGAAATAATTGCTGTCATTCCGTCCGGTCTTGGAGCACTATCACCATTAATATTAAAGAGAACATTCTTGATTTCTAGTGGAGTGATGGAACTTGTGAGCATTTGATTCATTTGTGGAGGGACCTTGCTTGTGATATGTTGTGTGAGAGAATCTATATTTTTTGGCTTGGAAGATTGAAAGAGCTTCTTAAAATATCTTGTTGCTATTGTTCCTTTGGAGCCATCCCTGTACTTCAAGAAACCACTTTAGTCTATGAGGCAAAGGATTTTGTTCTTTAACCTTCTGAGTTTGTGTTTATGTCTCCATCTTTGAGCCATTTCTCTTTTGATTTTTGACGCAAAAAATTTTCTTTATCTAAGTAAAGTTGCTCTAGTTCTTTCTTGGCAAAAGCTATTACCTCTTTATCTAAGGCGCATTTGGTGATCTCATTTTCAAATCTAGCCTCACATCTGATAATTTGATATGCCGATTTTGTCTTGTTCGGTTTTTTCCAGAAGGAAATTTCTTTGCGGCATTTGCTTATCCGGGTATATGCGTTACTACCAATTTCCCCTTCCCTATTATTCCACCCCGAGTTAATAATATTTCTGAAAGATCGTCTCGTTATCCACCTTTTATTAAAGAAGAATCTTTTTGGAAAATGTTGATATTTTGCAACAAAATACGTGATGATTGGTCAATGATCCCAACAGAGAGAGATAACATGTATTAAATTCATATTATACATGGGAAATGTTCTGAACAAATGTTCTGAAAAAATTCATATTCGCCAAAGCCCTATCTAATGTGATTTGGATCCATTCTGATTGTGAACCCCATCCATGAATAAAAGGGGTCTGAGCTAGGTGTTTCCATGAATCCACATTCTCTAATCAAGCTTTTCATTTGTTGGAAAGAATTTGTAGGTCTAATCAAACCTCTATATTTCTCTTCATTTAAGATGATTTCATTGAAATCACCTATAAGAAACCAAGCATTTGTCCTAGTCTTGTATATATCTTTCAACTGATTCCAAACTTGATGTCTTAGATATTTTACTGGATGTCCGTAGATAAAAGAAGCAAAGATGGTGAGTTGGCCTATAGTTAACTTAGTATCTAAGATATTATTATAAGCATGAAGTATGGAGAGGTTATTATTATTCTTCCAAAAGATAGCTAAACCTCCACTTAAACCTACCAGATCTATTATATAGGAATAGTTGTAACCCATCCATTTCTGAACTAATTCAAAGTGAGTCTTAGTATTCTTGGTCTCCATGAGGAATATGATGTCTGGAAATATGTGTTTATGTATTTTCTTTAGATGTCGAACTGTCAAGTTGCTCCCCAAACCTTGACAGTTCCAACTGAGTATACTCATTGGAGTTAGGGTAGCTTCTGGATAGCCACCTGACCTTGGATAAAAGCAGTTGAGGATTCAGAATAATTACTCTCTTCTCCTTTTTGTGTTTTCTGCTTCTTTAGGTTACACTCATTAATCTTATTATCTGGCCGGATTGGGAAGGGAGAGGTATGATTTCATTTGGTTCTTTGAGGTAAATTCTTGTTGGAATGGGTCTTTTGAGTGAAGACACTTTCTTGATAACCTGGCTCTTTGGATTTAATGATCTAGTGGTCATAGCATCTCTTCTTTTGAGTTTCTTGATTAGTAAGTTATCGTCTTCATTGCTGAATAGTGTTTTAATGTTTGAAGGATGTAGTCTCATTTTTTTTTTTTGTCTGATCTGTCTGGTTGAATGAAGGTTGCTTCCTTTTTAATAACATAAACATCCATTGCTTGGGATTGTGATAATGTGTTTTTCATTAGAGATAAGGTGGGATAAGAATTGGTTTTTTCCATCTCCATACTCTCCACATTAAGGGTTGTTGTACCTTCTTGAGTATTACTCTTGTGATGATTCATCTTTATGTTAACTTGTGGAGCTTCATTAGCATTAATCCCAGTGCCTTCATTGACTAGAGGAGCAGCTATTGTTTCAGTAGTGATACAAGGTTCCAGAGTCTTATTAGAGGTAGTTTGTTGCATGTATTATATGGATTGCTTTGGAGTTGCATCATTCGGTTTGAGGGAGGAATCAGTGGTGAATCTATCATTGTGTGGAAAATCATTGTCTGAGGGTTCTTCCACTAACCACGGACAGCAACTTTGTTCATGAGTGATTCTCCTACAGTAAAAGCAAAGTTTTTTTTATTCTTTCGCATTCAAAGTTGATTTTTATTACTTTTCCATCGGGAAACCTGAAAGATCTTGAACTTCTGAGTGGATCCCTTATGTCATATAATATTTGAACTCTAACAAATTCATGCAGATGCGTCCGATTATAATCATAGTCCACTTCCATAACTTTGCCTAAGGTGTTGGCCACAACTTTGAAAAGATCCTTTGTATGATGTTTAACCGGCACTACAACAAAAAGCAAGATTTGGGACGTTTTTTAGCAACGCATTTACAACACAGCTG
>OVAX01004724.1:0-11878 GCA_900406405.1 Lepidium africanum | reverse complement strand
AAAAGACTCTATAAAAGGACTTATATCACGGCTGAAAAACCGGAAAAACCATGATATATCAGTAAAATATCATTAACTTTCGCTTAATGGCAAAAAGATCCAGATTTCTATGAATTTCGAGATTAGTCTGGACCTAAGTGTATAATTTCTTTTGTTTATCACAAAAGTAAACATTCGAATTTAGGATTTGATTTTTTTTAATCATATGGATAAAATAATAAAAGAATAAGATATGGAAGAAACACACCAAACAGAAATAAATAGGCAAGAAACAAAACAAAAAGAAAAGAAACGAGAAAAGAAGAGATCACAAAGACAAAGATATGACTTAGCATGATCTGAAGTCTTCAGCAATAAGGGAAGCAAGCCAAGAGGGAGCACTTGAGGCAAGATAAGAAGTCCATCGACCTTCACGGGAGACACTAACAGCAATCTTGTGGGCCGCTTTGTTCGTAGAGGAAGACGAGAAAAATATCAAACAATCTTGGAATTGAGCCGAGAATAAACACCAATGATGAAGTAAGGAGCGAAACTTTGGCTAATCTTTGGGGTTACTCACAGCTTTGACGGCACAATGATTTTCTGACCAAAACTCTACCTTAGGGAAATGAAGCTCAACCATGCACCGAGCAGCCTAAAGAATAGAATGAAAATCTGCCACCAATTTGGATGGAGCCGGTGTAAAAGCATCATGAGCATGGAGAAGAACGGTACCAGAACAGTCTCGTAAAACCCATGCAACACCAAAATTCCTCAACGGTGTAGTCCAAGATACACCAATATTGCATTTGACAAAACCACAAATTGGTTTTATGCAACACCACCATAAAAATGGAGGAAGCCACAAATCGGAGACACGAGAATGGAGATGAGATGGGGAAGGACCCATCCATTCTAATGCATTCACCGCAAACCAAGCATTCGAATCATATATTGCACGAGCCAAAGTAATGTGAGGATCATGTGCAACACCACCATACAATGTATCATTTTGTTGCTTCCAAATGTGCCAAACGATCCATGGTATAACATGAAGGTCGACACTAAGAGGCTACAAAGAAACAACAGAATCCAAGAGAAATTCCATATACTCAACAAGAGTTAAGGAGGTAGATTGTGTAAAGTGGATAGCAGGAAACGCAACCCAAACAGCATAAGCACAAGGACATTCAAAGAGAACATGAACAATAGATTCATCTGAAGTGTTACAAAGAGAACAGATGCTAGAAACCGCAACACCATGACGTCGAAGACAATCAGTAACAACTACAACACCAGAAAAACTTTATCTTAGGTAAGGTTTTCAATTTCCAAACCCGAGTCTTAAGCACATTTATCCTTTTCTTATGATCAGAAATCGGATCAGTAGGAACATTACTACGTGAAGCAAGCCAAGTGCCACTTCGAACAAAATAAGCACCATTAGGATTAAAAGGCCAAATCCAGCCATCATGAAGGAGAATATTAGGTACAATACCAAGAATTCGCACAAAGTCCGCATGAGGGAAGAGTTGACGGTGTAGAAAGCAAATACCATGCTTGTTTAGCAAGTAGGGCTTGATTAAATAAGGCAATGTCTCTGGAACCAAACATACACTCTGGTAAGCCTAGATATTTGTTTGTGCCACCTTCTAAATGAATTCCAGTGAATAAACCCAAACACCTCTTCATAATCGGGTTAATTTTTGAACCAAATGTAATAACGAACTTCTCAAAGTTAATCCTCTGTCCAGAATCATCACCATAGAGCTTAAGACAGCGAAGAACCTCCGCATAGCCTTACAAATAAACACAATATCATCAGCAAAAAGGAGTTGTTGGATAGAAGGGCTATCTCTTGTCAAACAGATTTTAGAAATCCAAGACTGCAATTCGGCTTTCCTCATCACATGAATCAATTTTTCAACACACAGGATAAAGAGAAAATGAGAAAGGGGATCACCTTGACGAAAACCTCTTAAGGGAATGATCAGACCATGTGAGCGATCATTCAAAAGAAGAGAATACGAAACAGAAAAAACACATTCCATCACCCAACGATGCCATTGATCACAAAAACCAAATTTACGAAAAAGTTCATCAAGAAGAGCCATTTAACCGTATTATAGGCTTTCGACATGTCCATTTTAAGGACCATGAAGTCCTTCCAACACCGTGAATTCATCCATAAAGAATGAACCATCTCATGAGCTATAAGAATATTGTCCTGAATCACTTTTCTGGACACAATAGCACCTTGATTCTTGGAGATAAGTTGAGGAAGCCAACGTTTCAAGTGAGAAGAAAGAATTCAAGAAACAATTTTTTAGGAGACCGAACACAAGCTAATGGAGCATTGGTGTTTCATATTCCGATCACCACTCTTAAGCCAAGTTTCCTTGCTTTTTTGCTTCCAATATATCTCCTCCTCATTATAAGCTTCCATCAGAAGACGTTTATACTCATGGAGAAGGTTCAGATTAGGAGAAAGTTTCGATCCTTCAGACTCTAAATAAGCTTTAAGCCGTTGAATATTGGACATGGAGTTGCAACCACTACATCTTTTCCATCGCGATAAAGCACGTCTACACCCAATAATCCTCTCAGATAAAGACGTAGTGGAAGAGCCAGCAGACCAAGAGTTTTGAATCACATCCCGAATACCATCATGTTGAAGCCAACGAGTATCAAACAAATAATCTGACCTTCCTTAATAGAGACATCTTGAGTAAACCGTAGGTAAAGAGGTCTATGATCAGACTCAACCGGGTCAAGAAAGTCACCATTAGAGGAAGGAAATGTTGCAAACCAATCTGTATTACCCAAAGCCTTATCAAGGCGGCACTAGATATATAAACCATAACGTACTCCCGCCCAATAAAACTGATTTCCGGAACAAGGGAGCTCGCGAAAACCACTAGATTGGATCATAGTGCGGAAGGGATAGAAGGAGGCTTCATCTCTTGGAGGTCCACCAATTTTTTCTGAATTATCAAAAGGATCATTTAGATCACCAATAAGTAACCACGGTCCAAATACAGTAGCACCAATCGCTTCAATCATATCCCAAACAACTTTTCTTAAACTTCTTACAAATTTGATCTCATTTTTTATTTTGTAAAATTTATTAATTAATCTGTTAACTTAAATTAATCTGGATCTAAACTAATTAATTAATCTGTTAACCTATGATTTTGGAGAGAAAATATCTTCTTATTATTATTTTAGACAATTACCTTTTCTTTAATGTCATTAATCAAAGATACAATAAAACAAAATCTTATTACATACAACGAACACAAATCCAAATTTCATAATTATATAACTTGTGGCCATGGTCTTCCATTCAGTCAACATCACTCTTTTGAATATGAGAAGCTTCACTCATTAAAAAGAACAAAAAAAGCAAAGTCTCAATATAGAATAATAAATATCAAGTAAATAATATAAATATATTTAGGATAACAAGTTGAAGAGAATTAGAAAAATCTTTAAAACTACTAATTTTCCTATGTTGGTTCCTTTGATAAAAACATAGAAAAGTGATTGTCTTGTTTGTTTTCTAAAATTCGCCCTTGCCCCCACACGGTATCAAGTTACAGTTCTTTAAAGTTGAAATCATAATAATATCAAATATGATTGTGACAATCATGAGTTACATTGTATGTACCTGTCCTGCAACTTGTAACTGTATTTACAAAATTTTATTATTCTCCTTTTTATTCAATTATAATATTGTTAATATTTATCCAAAGGAATAGTAAACACTTACTCACAGCCCTCTGTTTTATGGTGGTATAAAGTTTCTTTCTTAAAAGTTTTCTTTTTGGTCAAGAGTTTCTTTCTTAAAAGTTAAGTAGATTAAGAGTTTGTTTATAAATATTTTTTATCAACTGGATCAATGTAGCTTAAATTTTATTTCAAACTTCAAATAATATGACGCAGGGCTATGTAACGGTTCTAGTGGAAAAGAATTACACCACATAACCAAAATTACTTGCAAAAAAATATTTAATATTATTCAATTATTGCACAATATTAATAGTCACAAAAAATCAAATATATATATATATATATATATATTAAATTTTATACAAAAGTATAAAGTATATATAAAATATTTACAAACTTTATAGTAAAAAACATAATATTAATTTAAATTTTAAAAAGTGAATTAATAATATCAAATTCATAATCACTCTAAATTTGTGGAGTTAACTGAAATTGTCGAACTCCAATAATAAAACTGAAAATATAAACATTTAAACACTCGATTAAAACATTTCCTCTATTTTTATAAGTTCACTATCCAAAGATTTTGGTTATACTAGAGTTCCATTTAGATTAGATAATCAAGAGGCTGATATTTTTAGCTAAAATACAAGAGTTCTGCTACATAAAATGTAATGACAAGTTCATAGTAAGATGGATAGTATCCTAGTCATACTTTTTTTTTTGTCTAGATTAATTTGGACACATACATGAACACGCATATATATATATATATATGTGTGTGTTTTGATATCCTATAGAACTTATTAGAAATATCTAAAATTGGAGTATCTATTAATTCATGGTTGTAATTTAAGAATCAGATTGAATATTGTTTCTAGAGAAACAAAAAAGCAAAGAAACAAATATAAATGAACCCAATCATAGACTATTTTTTTTCTTCAAAAGATCATTTTCAAAATTTTTACTAAGATAATAATATCTAACTATTGATGTATTCTTTTGTTACTAAAAATGTGATTCGATGATTCTTTTTTGTTTTGTTCCTTATAGATTTTTTATGATTTATAATATTAACAAGGGAAATTTATATGGAATGCTCTTTTGGAAAATGTATTCGTTAAGAATGTCTTTTTTCTGAGACTTCTTCCATAATATTTTTTTTGGACAACAAATTGACGAATTTGACCCTAAAAGTACAAGAAAATGAATAGACTATTTTTTTTTTGGGCAGCCCAAATTTCACGGTTATAAGTGATATGTTGCTGACTAAAGTAAAATGGGGTTTAACACAAAAGACTGAAAATTTCTAGATATAGTATAATTGATCGGTATAAACGAAGAGAAGGAAAAAAAATTGAAGAGGAAGATACAAAGTTGAAGAAGGTGGGGAAAATAAGGTAAAATTTGAAACAAGAGGGTAGATTACAAAGACAAAGGTAAGCTTCCATCGGACATTGTTCCTCCGTTTTGGGTTCATCGGACGATTGTCCCGCCGTCTTCTAAGATTTTCTTACAGTTATTGATAATTTGTCATATGCTATGATTTGTCCACTTGAATTGTTTTGATTTCGTGTCCACATGAAAAGTTATATTTCAGACTGGTAGTCATGGAAATTTTTTGAAAAAATTAGATCTTGACTTCTATAAAAGGGGTTATAGCTTTCCTTTGAAATTGGGGTTCTCCTTTGAAATGATTTGTCCACTTGAAATGTCCATGTCCACGTATTCATTTTCTAATTAGAACATTGTCCATGTCTTTTTGTTGATGTGTTTTGTCCATGTCCCTGAACGCTTAAGACCTTGTCTATTTGTCACAAGATAATTTGTCCATGTCAAGTTGTACAATTGTTAACCCATTCATAAGTTTGTCATCGGATAGTGTTTGGTCCATATCTTTATACTTACTTTCGACTATGTCCATGTCTACATGTTTTTGGGTACTTAAGACCTGCTCTATTCTCATGAGATAATTTATCCATGTCAAGTTGTACAATTGTTAACTCATTCACAAATTTGTTATCATATAGTGTTTTGGCCCATGTCTTTATACTTACTTTGAGCTATGACCATGTCTTCAAACCCTCTCCCAATAAAACGTTGTCCATGTCCAAGACACAACTTGTATGTTCTCTATACGATTCACTTGATTCTTAGTCCATGTTCATTTGCAATATTATTCTTTTAATTTTTTGTCTATGTCCACGTTTAATTACATCATTATAACACATTATCCATGTCCATTGAACAAACTGAGCACAATTTGTTCTATATACTCCAATACCGAGAATATAGAATAGTCCTTGTCCTCCATATTTGGAATATCTTTTTCTTGGTTCTTTGGGCAGATGAGAACAACATAAAGTATCTACTACAAAAAGAAAAGCAAATGTCCAATCACAGCGCGTTCTCCCAAGACGTTGAATCAACTTTATTATTAGTTGACTATAATGGACATAGGATGTTTAGTTTGGACTTATGTCCATGTCTTTATGTATCAGCTGAATGCATAATTTGTCTTCATTGCAATTGAATTCAGCCTTATGTCCATGTCTTTATATTAAAATTGATCTCATTATTTGTCTATGTCTAGATTTGAATATTTAGCATACTAACCACGACTGATCTTCATGTCTTTGTATTGCCATTGAACTACCAATTTGTCCATGCTGTGTAGATTGGTTATTTGACATACTAACAATGACTTCGATCATGTCGACTTGTATTTAAAATCATATATGACTATCATGGACTTATGTCCATGTCTTCATAGTGAAATTGAATTTTAGAATTGGATACAACATTGTCCATGTCTTTATAACTCCAAATATAACATAGTAACATAAAGGAGTTTGACTTATGCTCATGACTAACATCAATAGAACTTAGATTCGATTAATATGAATACTAATAGTTCAAATAAAAAAAAGGATGATACACAAACCGACGAGAGCGAGATGGCTGAGAGGAATGATAACAGGCCACATGTTTTCTTATAAGGGAAGGAGGGGCATGACAACATCACAAGCAGAGAGAATTAAATCATTTCAAGTGCTGAGAAGGTATTATTTAGAAGAAAACATAACAAAAGGCATTTCACATAAATAAGTCTCACAAGACATGACAGACAATTATTTCTATTAATAAATTGTTACTTTCAAGATGTGATTGTTAAAAATAATTAAATTTAATAAATTACTATTGGTTCATATATATTTTTTTTGATAAGATGGTACATAGTTCTTAAAAATTATTTACTGTAAAAATAATGTAAGATATAATTAATCTTTATTATTTGTATATGTGGGTAAGTTAAAAAGAACATTCTTTTAAGCCTTTTATAAAACAAAAAAATCATTCGCCGAGGACGTGTGGCTCAATAGTAGTGATTACTTTAGCTTTTCTCAGGTGCCAGAGTTCGATTCCTCTCTGATATAAAGGGAAAAAAAAAAAGAATTTTAGAATATGAGCTTTAGTTATAGATGCGGTTTTTTCAATCTATTTATAAGAATAGGTTGACAAAAAAAATTATTCTTTTAGGAATAAATTAACAAAAAAAAGTTAATTAGTAGCTTGAAAACCAATAAAATATTAACACTTATATATGCGATTAAACCTTAATCAGATTACATACAAATATAAAAATTCACTTTATTATTCATATCATACACGTAGGGTTTTTTTTTCTTTACCATAAAGAAACAGGTGTATGATAGTAAAACTGAATGTACAGTTTTATGTCAAAAAATAAATATCCTGCTAAATCCTTTTGCATGTGATACTCAACAAAACAGTTTATTATAAAAATAATTTAAAGATATTTCGTAGAGGATTAAAAAGTCAAAAAATAAATATATAAAGAGAGATAATGACATTCGACCTAACTAGTAAAATACTTATTGACAATCTGTTAATATGTTATATATTTGTATAAAATATAAATCTTGACAAATGACATGAATACACAAAATCACCAAAATTAGTGATGAACAGTATAAATAACAAGACAATACACAAAGAATCAACAAAATAACCAAATTAATAGTTTAGTTATGAATTTGATCAAACAATAAATTATTAATTGTTTATTTAATAGTTCATTAAATTGAAGTAAACGTAAGGATTTGGGAACAGACATAAATGTATAAATAAAAAAATGAATAAATAAGTAAAGACAGTGGGCTTGTCAAAGTGGTTTTGATCGAAACTAGGGACTTCATCAGTAATCGTGGCTCGTAAGAAGCCAGTTGTCACACCAAAAAATTATTTATTTTTATTCTATTTCAGGAAAAAAAGTATAGTATTTTAATTATATTTTTATAATAATATTCATATGCTCATATGCTATTTTTAGTCAATGTCTGGTTGTTGTCGAGTTTTAATTTATTAGACAAATTGCATTGGGACGCATACTTCAGATAAGATAAAGGATATTACTGTAAATAGCCAAATATTCAATTATAAACTTTCTAGATTTTTGACCCCAAAAAAAAACTATCTATAAATTTGACCCAAAGAAATTTTTTAATCTAGAATATAGATAATATACTTATTTCAAAACAACTAATAGAAATAAAATAATCATGACAATGATTTTAAATTCAGTGGATTCTTTTTTATTTAGTCGAATAGGAATATATTAGATATTTATGATATAAGATTAATGCCTTTTTTCCCTTGATTCAATTTCTGTTTACTAGTATTTGTTTAGGTATTTTTGATTTTTATCAAATATACTGATTTATAAAATTTTTGAAAGTAAAATAAATTTATTTTCGCAAAAAATAAATATCATAAATATGAATGTTAACATCTAAAATTTTTAGTTTGTGATTATACTCAAAATTTGTAGTTTATGATATACTCAAAATTTGTAGTTTTGAAAGATTTTTTTTTGTCACTAAATTTGTAGTTTGAAAGATTTTGATTCTGAATTTTTTCTGGTATTGCGATTTTCTTATATCTCTTGAGTTTTTGTTTGTATCTTTTGATTTCTATATATATATATTTTTTTGCAACTTTTCAGTTATATCTTCTTATATGTTGTTATATAATGTTGTAAAACTCTTATATTCTTTATTTATGAAACCCTCCAACAATTACTTATAAACTTAAATCAATAGTACTATGCATATAAATTTTAAATGAATGTTACTAAAAAATTCAATATCATATAAAAGACATATGAATAGTGGGTGTTGATGCGGAAAATCGGGTATAAGTAGAGATCGAGTTAAGCCAAAACATGTGATTGGCTTATTCTTATTTAAAACATGAATTAGTTTTTAATATTGTCATCAATTGATTGATAGATCAAGCTATTCTAGTTAAATGAATTTCCAACCACTATCTTATCCCCTTGAAATAAATTGTATTCTTTTATAACATGCCCACCTCTCATATTCATATTTTTCTTTAATTTTTACAATCTAATATTCATTCTATGAATATTTTTTTTCATCTCATTCTATGGATAGACGGAATATATTATACATATGTGACTATAAGGTATGTGTACAAAGTGTAAAACGTTACTTCTTTTATTTATTTTTTCATTTGATGCACTTTGAAAATTGGTGTGATGTTAATGAGTAAGTCTATAATAATTTAACATTGACATATGTAGTTAATCATTTGTTCTTTTTTTTTGTTAATTGAAAGAATGAATTAATACGATCAAAGTCAAATTATATGTATATATTTTAAAACTAAAATGTATCCTTATTATGATGTTTAAAGTAGATGCGGGATAATTAAACAAACTTGTCAAATTACTTAAACTATCATTATATCATAATTAATGTTGTAATTAATATTCCTTGCACTATAGTTATTTTTTAGATTTTTTCATACAGTTTAAGAAATCATTAAATTTTGTATTTTATCTACATAAAACATGTTTATCACAAATTCTAAAATAATCTAACTAATCAGAAATCAATCTGCAGTATTCAAAGTATCAAAAATACTAAAAAAACAATAAATTTTGCATAGAAATCCTAAAACATCAACTAATATGAAACAAAATTTTTTTTCTTAATACATCAAGTAAAATGAACCAGAGGAAATAAAATTAAATGAGAAAAATAAGTGAAAATTTTATTCCAACATTCAAACTATTATATATTTTGAGGCAAAATAGAAATAAAACTAAAACATTATTTATTATGAGACAATATAGAAAAATATGAAACTAATTTCTTGAAAAAGAAGAAAAAATATATCTTTTTTTGTCAATAATAATTAAATTGACAATGTTTGATCCATAGTCAAATTGTTCCAACTAGAACATGATAAAATTCGAACTCATCACTTAATACGAAATTAAATAAAAGACAAACCAATTGGATCATCTCCTTCTCAACACGTATCATTACTAATAAAAAAACAGACAATTAGCATTTATTTATTTATGTCAACTGATTAGTTTATTTAAGACTTCACATTTTGATATCTTGATGATGTGATTCAGATTTTGACTTAAATGAAACTATAAATAAATACAAATCAAAAGAGGAAGACATCTAGATTGCAAAAAAAAGTAGTACGTCATACGTACAACGAAAGGACGAATCAAAACAAGAAAGCCAACTCATTAAGGAAAATGCGACAAATTTTATTTAATATGTAATCAATAATTAATGATGTAATTAATTAAAAGTCCAAATTTTTTAAAAGACAGCAATGATATTTGCGGTGTACTGATTAACTTTGTCGAAAGCTACTTTGTTGGGTAATTTTTGTCTTTTACTGTCATTTCTATTTACATGCCACGGTCAGAAAAATCCAATAATTATCAAGAATTATACTTCCCGTTACTTAAAAATAGATTTTCTAGACATTTTTGATTTAAAAATAAAAAAATTTAAGTTTTTTAATGTAAATTTTATCAATAAATGATCATAAATCACAAATTTCAAAGATATAATTGTATTTCTTAAATTAGATATTAGTGTAGACTTATAGAAAATTGTGTAGTACCCAAAAAAAAAAAAAACTAGATATATATGATTAATTATTAAATAGTTTTTTTTAATATGTTCATTTAAAAAAAATCTATTAAATTGAAACGGAAGGAATATATCTTGAAAGTATTAAATACTAAACCAGTCCACATATTAAAACTCCATTGATTTTTGTTTAAATCAGTTTATTATTAATTAGCATAGTAAAATTTTAGGTCTCGAATTATTATTTTGGGATATGTAAGTATAGAATTTTATTTCGGGGAGAGTTAAGATCTTTAAATTTAGTATTAGATAAATATAGCACAAAGTCTTAGTTTATTGTGTATTTAGGGCTATATGATAATTCACATGAAAAAATAGATAGTTTTTATAAATAAAACAAAAGTTCATAACTAAAAACACGCGGAAAAATGTTGTGGTTAAATGGTTTTAACATATAACAGAATGTATTTCGGTTAGCTTTGGTTAACTGATTAGATTGGTTAGTTTCGGTTTAGTTTCGGTTAAGCTTTGTATAAATGAACTCTCTGTTCCGTTGAGTTCATTTAATAAAAATCGAGTTCATTTGCTCAAATGGTATCAGAGCATTTGCTCTGTAACGAACTTCCGCTCAAGCTCTCACCGGAATTCTTTTTCCGTTCATTCCTCTGATCTTCTTCTTCATCCGATTTCGTGTTTCTTCTTTCTCATCGTTGTTCGATTCCAGCTCTTCATTCAGAAATTCTTTGAGCTCAATTTCATCGATTTCAATGGCGAGACGAAAGGGAAATTCACGTTGAGGATATACTCCAGATTCACCGGAGAAAGCTTCTCCTCTGATTCATCGTGATGAAGACCGATCTCCGTTGTCTCGTCGCAGTCCAGTTTTTGATAATCGTGCTGAGGTTCGTCAATCCTCTTCGATTGCTAGATCTTTCGAAATTTCAATTTCTCCGGACAATATGCATAGTCTGTACCATCTGAATAGCTCTGATCATCCTTCCTTAGTTCTGGTTCCTGAATTACTTGACGGAAACAACTATGGAACATGGATTGTCGCTATGGTGATTAGCCTAGAAGCTAAGAATCAACTTGTTTTCGTTGATGGATCTCTGGAAATGCCTAGTGATAATGACGTCTATTGTGGAATCTGGAAACACTGCAATAGTATGGTTAAGTCATGGTTACTGAACAGTGTTGCTAAGAACATCTACACAAGC
>OVAX01004723.1:0-11882 GCA_900406405.1 Lepidium africanum | reverse complement strand
CCCATTCTGCTTGATTCATCGAATCTGGCTTCTTCTCTGCCAGAGGTAGATACAGCTTCTTCAGGTACAAATAATCCTCTATCTGCATCTTCCAGAACCGAAAATCGTTTCCGTCAAATTTGTCAATCTTCACCTTCCTTTCTTCTGCCATTGCTGTTGCTCGTCTGAGAAAACCTGGCTCTGATACCAGTTGTTGGGGATCGATTCAAACGCAGTAACCAAAAGCAAGAAAGTAAAGTAAGAATCGAGACAAAAGACACAGAGATTTTTACGTGGTTCGATCGTAACTGATCTACGTCCACGGCCACACTAGCGCAATTCACTTCTCAGATAGTTATTAGGGTTTACAATTACATTCGAATATATAGAAGAATAGAGATTGGGCCACAAGGCCCATACAAAACTGAAAGCCCAAAAGCGAGACCACCGAAAAACTCTGCGTAGGGGACAAGGGGTTCCTGGCAAATCAGTCTCCACAACTCAACAAGAAGTTTAGAAATTACCTTATACAAGGTGTTGCACAAAGAGATTGGTCTAAAATCTTTGAGTTTCTCAGCTCCCGCTTTGGAATCAAAGCCAACACAGTGGAATTACATTGCTTCAATAATCTGCCAGTTGCGAAGAACTCTTTCACCGCAAGGATAAGATCGTGTCCAATGATTATCCATGAACTCCGAAAAAACTCTCCAGAGAACCCGTCTTGTCCGGGAGCTTTATTTCTTTGCAGTTTGAAAACCTCAGCTTGGATTTCCTTATTAGTTATCTCATCCTGAATGAGTGGAGGGTCCTGTCCGCTTCTGAACATTTGAAATTAGTAAATTAGGAGACCAAATTAAGGTTTCCTGCGACAATGGAGCTTATTCTCTACCAAATAAGTTAGAGACGTAACTGACACATTCATTTCCCATCAAGTCCATCGAATCCAGCCTTTCATTATTTTCATTCAACAAATAATGAACTTGGTTAGATGATCTATTTGCAGCAATTACTCGGTGGAAATAGGTTGTGTTCGAATCACCCTCCTTAATCCACTTGACTCGCTATCTCTAGTATAGAAATTTCTCCTCAGCGGTAGCAAGGGTCTGCCACTTGTTAAAAGCTTTCTTCTTGGCTGAAGCTAAGGTTGTTGTCGTATTGGCTCGAAAAGCAGACTGAGAATCCAGTAATGAGATATGTGCCTCACGAACTCTGCATTCTATGTCCGAGAACTGCTCCCTGTTCAAATCTTTGAAGACATTTTTAGCATTTTCAGTCTTTTGGATAAAACAAACATTGATGTTCCTGCAAAGTGTAGACCAATAGTCATATAGCCTTGGTAAGTAAGCATCATTAGTCAACAAGAAGTTAGAGACCTTGAAAGGTTTCTTCTCTAATGAATTATAACCCAAGTGGATAAAACTAGGAGAGTGATCAGAGAAGTCCATCTCTCCAAAAGAGCTAAATGACAGTGCGAATGCTAATAACCACTTATCATTTATCAGAACACGGTCAAGTTTCTTGGCAATCAGGTTCTCTTCCTGTCTATTCCACCAAGTGAACATAGCGCTTTGGAAGGTCAGATCCAAGAGACATGAAGTGAACATACAGTTCCTAAAGTCAGTCCTACCAAAGATGATTCTTGTACTTCCCACGGAACTGTTTGATGGATTGAGGGATTAATTAAAATCACCCAGCGCTACCCACGACAAGGATTTGGTTACTGCATATTGAGCTACCGCCATTAATTCACCCCATAACACTCGTCTTGCCTGCTAAAAATTGAAAGCATACACATACTAGACCGCAAAAGACTGATGAGAGGATGGGAGCTTCACTATACACATAATCATTTGTGCAGACTTACTCACAATATGAACATCCACGGCGGAGTCCTAAAGCACCCAAATTCTTCCCATTTCAGTAAAATCATAGTTGCCGTCATAATTCCATCCAGGATAAGTCTTACTTACTAATGTAGGAAATTTATTCTCCTTAACCATATTCTAAATTAAACTACAAAATAGAGGCTTAATTTTCTTGAACAAACCACAAAATTTCCTCCTTTTGATACTATTATTAAACCCCTGTAACGTTCCAAGAAAAAGTGTTCACTAACATTATTAATGAGATGGGTTTGGAACAGGGCCCCGCCCTTTCCTAAGATTTTCTAAACAATTCTTATGACGATTAACAATTGGGCTAAGAAGATCATTGTCAGATGGAATCTCTCACTCCTTACCATCATGAGCGATTTCTCCTTCTTCCTCAGAAGAACAGGCGTAATTAGAGCTAGAAGAATCATCATCAGATGATGAGGAGGCTGATGAAGAAATAGATGGCTTCTTCCCTTGAGCTTTGGAGAAGACCCTTAGTTTCTTTGTCATTGCCGGAGGACTAGCATGGTTCTCTGTAATTATTATCTTCGATCACTTTTGCTGAGAGGGTTTTTTGAAGGAGAGGAGGTTGAAGGTAAAGGTATTTTAGCGTCAGATTTCGCGAGTGAGAGATCCACAACCAAGGAGTTCTCATTTAACTCAGGAGAAGGGCTTCGACTTCGCACTTTAGCTTTACGGTCCTTAGATGACGTGGATGTTTTAGTGGATTTTGACTTTTTTTATTCCTTTTACTTAGCTTTGGAATGCACCTTAGTCTGCACATTTTCCACTCCACCTGATTTCCTTTCTGAAGGCTTTCATTTCCTCGGGCAGGAATCAGTGTTGTGAGTGATTGAGAGAACGAACACGTTACAGGTGCTGTGGGACATCTTCTAATCGTGTGACCCAACTCATGACAATGTGAGCATTGAGGAGGGAGCCAAGGGCTTGAAACTCCTATCCGATGAGTTCGTCCATCGTCCGACATAACATATACCGCCTCAGGGAGCGGTTTTAGTATATCAACCACAGCAAAAACTATTGCAACCTCCATTCTATGCATTTTTGCAGTGTTAGGATGCAAGTATAAAGGTTCATCAACAGTGCTCGCAATCAGTTGAAGGCCCTCATAAGAGAAGAAGTGGGGAGGGACATCCGTGAAATCCAGCCAGACCGGATCCTCCTTTGATTCTCGCATAACTGGGTTAAGACCAGGTTCCCATTTAGTCGTCAACATGACTTGACCCTCTATTTGCCAGATACCCTGAGCAAGAACTCTTTCTCGAGTAGCAGTTGATGGAATCTTGATCAAAACTGACTTAGGACCAGCTTTATAAATCGCAATATCTCACAGTTTACTACTCTAAATACCATTTAGAATGGCGTGGAGAGCGCCGAGTGAAGGAGTGTGAAATTGACCAATTGATGAAGCTATTCCACGATTTTTGTTCTGTTCAATGACAACATTAGGTATCTTGATACAAATGTTACCAGAATCTAGGAGGAAAGGTTCACCCTTTTTTGACAGACGTTTCGTCGGACATTTAACACAATCATACCATGAAAATTTAGATTCAGGCTGAAATTTGGTTGCTTCCACTTGGGAAGAATGGTTCTGAGATTTATGGGAATCCAACTCAGAAATTGGGGCTTACGCCTCCAAATGTGTCCAAATGACCTTGGGATCTACTGCCTGAGCAAGAGAAGACGATGAAGGACCTTGAACCGGCGAGGATTGAATCGGCAGAATTGGATCTTCGGGATTTGACTTAGAGGAAGAACCAGAAGAGCCAGAGAGGGACGAAGAGGTTTCTGGAAGAGACCCCGATCTCACCTTTGAAGAAGGAGAGTGATGCTTTTTTTCTTCTTCGCTTTCGTCTTCGACATGGAGGAGGTTAAACACGGGAAGAGAGAATCGCACAGCAAAGAAAAAAAGGATAGAGAAAGGATTTGTAACAAAGAAGGGTTGAACTGGTAAGCCTGGAACCTCTAGATTTTCTCCTTAAACTGAATTCGTCTCAGATTTTGTCGAATTGTCGAACGAGTCTTGCATGACGAGCCACGAGCTAGAAGACGACCGCTCCGGCGTCTAGTTGCCATTTTTGAGATAGAATATTGGAGGAATAGCCAAGATTTTTGATGAAGAACCAGTGGAATAGCTGGTTTAACTCGTTAAAGAGAAAGACGTGAAGAAGATGAAGATCTTCAAAGATAGATAACGAATTCTCATAAAGCGATTTCTTTGGCGAAACTATCTCGAATTCTCATAAAGATGAAAAAGATTTCGATCAATCGGAAAGATTAAAAAGGAGAAACCGAGAAGAGGAATTAAAAGCGGAAGTAAGATCGTAGATTGGTGAAGTTTAATCTTCACCGCCCTGGTACCATAATAGGATAAAGATTATTTGAGAAAAGTATAGAATCAATAGAAAGAAACCATTGTTTGTTATTCATCATTTTGTAAAAGTGAATACAACAATCATTCTCTATCTCGTTCTTGTAAAGAAGATGAGAGTTGATCTAGTTATATAGAGAAGATGAGAGTTGATCTAGTTATATAGAGAAGATGAGTAACAACTAGCTTCGGTTAAAGCCGGTTTATGAAAAACAAAACTATCTAATTGACTTATAAACCAAGTGAATTAACATTCTAATAATAACATTACAATTTTGTTAGGGCTGAGTACTAAATATTATGTCACATTTTGTTTTGTTCTAGCATCCCCAATCTCTTGTGAATCCAAGTAGGAATGTATGTCCTTAATTTTAGGGTCTTTGTGAATTCTCTCTGTCTCTCAGCAACTCTCTTTACAAGGAAATAACTCTATTCTAAGTGTTAACCATTTCTTGTATCATCACTCCTCTATTGGATTTAGCTTTTTTCTAAGCTAAACTATTTTATGTGCTTGGCAAGCACATATGAGCCGTACACGATCTTTAAAGCTCGGTAAAAAACATACTTGCCCTTCTTCTTCTTTAATTGAGCAAAAAAAAAGCTATCAAATTACTAATCCAAAAAATAATATTGGTATTGACGATACAATACAAAAAGTGTAATACAGGAGATGTCAATGGAAAAGAGAAAGAGGTTTGACTTCGACATCAATGGAGTTGACTTGGAGCATTACTTTGTCAACGTTCATTACAGGTCTCAAAAGGCAGTTCTTTTAGAGCTGACTCAATAGTGATTTAAGATATATGAAGGCGATAGCAATCATTCACTAGCTGAAATAACGCAGCATAATGAGAGTTCGTGTGTAATATATTCAATAAGCTATTAAAAGAGCAGTTTAATATGTTAGGTTCGTTTTTTTTTTTAAATCGTGCGAAACCAAAGGACAATTAGAGTCAATTAGATGCTTTCTAAAGCATTATCGAATAAGTGATTGATGAGATGGTATGAGTTTGTTCAGTGGTCCTAACGTAATTGGTTAATGGGGAGAAAGCGACCGAGATTCTTATGTCAAAAGGACCAAGGATGATCGGAAAGGAGGAGTCAGACGGAATAAAATGATTACCAGACAATGAGAATAGGGAGAGTAAGAACACTTAGACAATTAACTTTGAGTACAGGAAAGTCAGCGGGTAGGTATTCCTCTGGGCGTATTACGATTTTTCACCGAGGGGTGGCTCGAAGCGATTGCTGCGAAGAATTGATCTAAAACGAAGCACTAGTTGGCATGTATGTTAGAATAGTAAAGATATACTTTTTTTGGTGCTTCTGGAGAAGAAATAGTGCCAAGTTCCCAACAAAAGAATTTAGCTTTAATAGAAAAACGGTCAAAATGTCAAGAGCTAACAATTTGTTACAGGAAAGAATCCTGCAATGGTAGATAAGTTTTGGCCGATGTCTTTTCTCTCTCTAAAAAACGCGATTGTCTTCACCCTCTTTGCCATCAGAAATCTTAGTCGGTCTAAAGGTTGGCTGCCGATGGCTCTCACAGGACGACCCTCTGTCTTGCCGATTTGGCGCCTTGAAGTTAGATTGTACTGTTTCGGGTCAAAAACAACACGAGCGGAGTTTTGCCATCAATCTTGTCATTGTCGGAGCTCCTGGCAATCATCTCCGCCTCTCCTAAGGTTGACGGTGGCGTGGATCTGGTGTTTTTTTTAATGGGATGAGCTTTTCGGAGTTTTAGGTCTCGTCAGATCTCTTTGTCTTGTGTTCAACCATTTAGGTTTGGTCTGCGACGATTTTCAAAGCCGTTTTCGCCTGTATTTGTCTCTTGTGGGATGGTTTTTGATGTGAGCTTTTCTCATTTTTGCTTGGTCTTAGTTTTGTTATGAATTTGTAAATTTAATCTGTAACTTTAGCTCATGTGTTTTATTGGTCTTCTCTTCTGCCTTTAGTAATCTTGGCTAGGGTAGGATGAAGCTTCGGTTGTGGGAATCCTTTTCCTAGTGTCTTTGGCTATATCTGTTTTTGAACTTTTGAGATCGTGTGTTGATGTCTTTAGTTCTCCGATTTGGAGTTTTGTCTTGTTTTCTAGCTCAGGAAGTCTCTTTCGGCTTTGACAATATCTAGAGGAAGCCACTATGTGATTCAAGTCATTCTCTTTGGTAGGATTCCCGTTGCCAGAATGTCGTTCGGGATCTCTTTAGGTGATACCCAGTTCTTGATCCTTGGGTTTTGTTTTTATCAATAGGATAGCTTCAAATCATCATTTTTGTGTTTTAAGATCGATTGCATTTGTTATTCTCTTTGTGGTCCATTGTAGGTCTCCTATCATTGTAAATTCAATCCTAATACTTCAGTTTCAGATGAAAAAGAAAAAACAATTCGTTATAGTAATGATGTTCTTTAAAAATGTTGATTTTTCATTTCAGACATTTTATCGAATACTTGGACTGCAGTTAAAAATACTATATTTTGTACATTTGGGCTTAAGCTTATTTTTTAAAAGAAAAGGTTTTAGGTTGGTTATTGCAATTAAACCCTAAGTTAGAGAAATTGAGGGTTTTGCATATTTACGCTATTTCTCCAGCGACAATCGCCGGGAAAAGTTATGTTTCTTTTACTATGGAGTGTAGATAAGCATTAAATATAGATACCTTCGAAAAAATAGTAAATGTGCACAGAAGGGAAGAAAAACGTATAAAAAAGCTCATTCAGATCTTTCATCGAACACCTCTCGGGCGATGTTCTGGATTACTAGTTGATAAGACTAAACCTAGCATTAAGTACACATTAAGTGGAGGATCTATAGATGTAGAAATCCTAATAACAAAAATCAACCAAAGACATTTAAATCAAGAAGCACAAGGTCTATTTAAGAACCATCCTAGGATATGAGATCATTCTAACCTAGCTTAATCCACTCTCGTGGCATCAATCCCTTTGCAAGCAATAGAGAAACTAAACTCCTGTTTATCGACCTAAGGCTTCAATATCTAACCATCTAACCCCTAGATCTACCTAACCTTCAATTCATTAAGAAACTACTCACTCTATCAACCCAAACTCAAAGCAAATGATAAACTTAGCCATAATAATGAATAAATATAGAGCAATGATTAAGAGGGAACTCTTGTTAGAAGAAGATACGAGCAAATGTTCATTAATCCATTAGAAAATCCTTAAAGTTCTTCCCTAAATATCTAAATCTTCAAACTATGAACTAGAAGATAGAAGTATGGATCTATTTCCAAGAGAGTGTTTAAGAGTAATTTTTTGGCAGCTTGTTTCTAAGAAAATAAGGAGGACCTTTAAACAAGAAAATCAACTAGTTCTGAGAGGAGTTTGGTCGACCCAGGACAAACCAGGTTAGATCCAAGTGAAAACAAAGGAAAAACAGCATTTTTTGGGTCTTGGATAGGCCAAGACTACTCCTGCATCAACCAGCTACTCCCATGATCGTGGATGCGACTGTCTGCATTAAATTAGTACATGTTACGGCTGTGAGTGTAAGGGTCTCAGCCTGCAACTAATGATGCTACAGTTGCAAAATTGTCATATCTTCTCGACTGTTTGTCCAAATGCATTCAAATCACCACCAAATGAAAGGTAACTCTTTGGCTATTTTTTAAAAAAAATATCATCCAATTCCATTCACTGAATGACCTTCATTTGAAATCAATCTTGAGCATGAAATCCTAGCAAACATATCCTGAGTAAACTATATTGTATATCTCTGACTGATTGTCCAAATTCCTTCAAGCCATATCCAAATGAAAGCTAAATCTTGTAGCTAGCTTGTGTCCAAATTTCACTTCATTCCATTAGGTGTAAGGTTCCTAATTGATCAAGTAAACAAAATTGACTTTACTCCCTTGTCTTATGCATTTTACTTCATTGTTTTGTTTCCTAAATGATGAAAAATGAATAAGAAGATGCATGAATAACTAGCTAAATATGATGTATATTATGCATAACCAAGAAAGGCGAATAGGCCTAAACTTTCTGGGTTGAGAATTAAGAAGCAGAACAAGCCTGTACGAGATTGAATTTTGGTTCGCACTCTGAGGTTAAGATTTCTGACTCTTGCAAGTGTCTTCATGGTGATAATGGCGTGTCTTTTAAACTTGGGGGTGTGGTTTCATTGGCCAGTGTTGGTCAGAGTGAAGCTGCAATTATCTCTGGTGGTAATACGGAAGCATTGTCAGAAAAGATTTAAGACGCATATGGTGCTCTACTTCCGCTATATTGAAGTGGCAAAAGGTGTCAGTTACTCACTTGCCCTTTTTATCTTTAGATCATGGCCCGTTATATGTACCACTATTCCAGGACATCTCAAAGGGTCCTCGAAGACGTCCTTTTCGCTTCGAGGCTACATGGTTATCTCACTCTAGATTTAATGATTTAATGAGGAGTTCTTGGGATGTCTCTATTACAACACCAAAGGCTCTAGCTGCTTTACAACGAACACTTCAGCTATGGAATAAGGAGGTTTGGGGGGGGGGGAGGGGGACATTATGAGAAGTAAAGAGAATGTTTTGAAGGCGATTAAACAAGTTTAAGACTCTAAATATTTCTGCGTCCGATTCGTTACTTGCACAAGAGGGTGAGTTATTAAAAAAATTTGACGAGATTTTGAAACAAGAGGATATTGTGTGGTTTCAGAAATCTTATGAGAAATGGATTACTTTAGGCGAAAGGAACACTTCATATTTTTACACCTCTACCGTTATTCGGAGAAAGAGGAACCGCATTGAATGTTTAAAGAATTCTGAAGGGAACTTGATTATATAGAGTAAGGACTTGGAATCGTTAGGTACTAATTACTACAAATGGCTATATTCTTTGGATGATGTCGCAAGGATTCAAGAAAAATTTCATATTATGGGTTTTATCACTCTTTCGGATGCAGATTTAAAAATGCTAGCAAAGTCATTTTATGTGCTGGAAATTGAGCACGTAATTCACAGAATGGTAAAATACAAAAGTGCCTAGGCTAGATGGATTCCAACCAGTTTTCTACCAAGAATGTTGGGATTTACTGGGGACGTCGGTGTCTGATTTTGCTATTGACTTCTTTAAGAGTGGAAGGTTGTTGTGTTGATAGTCTTGACACTGATGGTTGGGAACCCAGAGATGATTACCCAATTTAGGCCTATAAGTCTATGAAACGTTCTCTTTAAAATCATTACCAAGACAATGGTGCTTCGCTTGGAGATAGTAGTATCTAAGATAGTTGGTATGGCTCAATCTAGTTTTCTCCTAGGACATTTGAGCACAAATACTGTTATAGTAGCTCAGAAGGTGAATCATTTAATGCGTCATAAATCAAGAAAAAAAGGATGGATGCTACTTAAACTAGACCTAGAAAAAGCATACGATAAGATACATTGGGTTTTCCTAGAAGACATTATTTGTGCGTTAAATCTCCCTGAAGGTTGGACAAATTGGATTATGGAGGCGGTCTCGGGTCCAAATATGATCTTATTATGACACGGTGAGATAACGAAGGCGTTTAAACCAGAAAGGGGCTTGTGTAAAGGAGACCCTTTATCATCGTATTTCTTTGTCTTGTATCTAGAATGTTTGTACCACCTTATAGAGCACGCGATGTTGTGTAAGAAATGGAAATCGATATGTCTTGCGAGAGGAAGACCAAAGCTATCTCATATTTTCTTTCCAGTTTATTTGATACTGTTTGCAGAGGCATCAGTGGAACATATATGAATCAGAAGAGGGGTGCTAGAAAGATTTTGTGTTGCATCCGGTCAGAAGATAAGTTTGGAAAAATCCAAAATCTATTTTCTCGCGTGAAATGGAAGTAGAAATCAATTCAGTGAGCAGTATTGCCTCTACCAAAGACTTGGGGAAGTATTTAGGAATGCTTATCTTGCATAAGAGAATGAATAAAGAAACCTTTGGAGATTTGATTGCTCGAGTATCTTCTAAGTTGTCAGGATGGAAAATTTGCACTTTGAGTCTCACGATTAGAGTGACTCTTATGAAGTATGTGTTATCGCCGATCCCAGTATATAGTGTAAGTATCGCCTTGTTACCTGTTTTAATCTTGAATTCTTGGGATAAATTATCGAGGTCATTCGTGTGGGATGATACAATTGAGAGGAAAAAATTCATTTAATGAACCGTAGAAATGTGTGTCATAAGAAATCTGATGGGGAATTTGGGATTCGTTAGGCGATGGATACGAACATTTTTGTATTGGCTAAATTAGGTTGGCACTTACTACATTATCATACTAGCCTATGGGCGATGTTACTGAGAATGAAATATAAGATTGGAGATGTCAAGGATGTGAGGTGACTATGAAGATCAGGTGTTCAATCATCTACTTATCAAAGTATCTTAGTTAGCTTGAATGAAGTGGTTCTACCCGGAAATTAATTGGTTATTGGAGATGGTAAAAAGGCTTGCTTTTGGATAGATAAATGGCTTAAGGAATCAACGTTGAATGATCATGTTATCACTAATATTCAGGAAGGCGGTGAGCTGATGATAGTTGATGATGCTTGGCAATCAGGTCGGGGTTGGAATAGAGGTCAGATCGATAAATATCTACCACGCGAGTTACAGTTGTTGTTGGGAGTGTAAGTAGTGGATGAAGTAACTAGCATAAGCTATCAAATTAGTTGGTGTTTTACTTCGATTGTCCAGTTTTTTGTGAGCTACCGTCTACCTTTCTAATGCATGAGACATAAGCCAGAACATGTATGTCGCTATGTTTCGCAGAGTTTGGCATGTTACAGTACTAGAGCGGGTACGCATGTTCTTGTGGCTAGGGGCTAAGCATGTTTTCCTTACGAATATGGATAGATATAGGACACACATGAGTGATTCGGGTGTTTTTCAAATCTACAAAGGTGGTGAGGAGGCGATTATCCATGAGCCCTGGGATTGTCCGTCTAATCGAGGAGATTTGGAGACGGTTTGTTCCTCGACAGAGGAGAGTTTCTTTCTTCTCGAAAACACTACTTGAGTGGCTATATGAGAACCTTGGAGAGGAAAGGAGTCAAGAGGACTGTCCATGGTCGACGAGATTTGCAATGGCAATTGGTGGGGATGAAAATGAAGATATGGGTATGTTTTTAATAATGTTGGTAATTTTTGTGGCCATTGGGTTATAACATGTAAAACACATATAATTAGAGAGATTTTGGTTGCTGCAGAAGGTTTCACATCCTCGATAAGTTGTAGACGATTCATAAATTTCTATTTGCTTATTAATTTTGGGGCATAGCCCCGTTGATTAACCAAAAAAAATCTCTTGCAAAAGCAGTTAATATGTTGGGTTTTGTATATTCAAATAATTTGGTGAAACCGAAGGACAATAACTAACTCTGGTTTTGGGAGGGACATCTTGTATCATCTAAATATTTCTAATAAAGTAACGCTAAATAACATGTCAATAAGTTGTTAATTTTAGATACTTGATAATGTAATAAACTTAGCTAATGCTACTTGACCAGGGTTAGTTTTTCGACTAGTAAAATAAATTCAATAGCTACAAAAATTAAATTTGTGGCTTAAAAAAAGTTATGAAAAGCCATGAAAATTCTCAAAGAAACAGAGGATTGTTCTTCTATTCAAAAACAGAGTATGGTTATTCAAGAGATTAT
>OVAX01004722.1:0-11883 GCA_900406405.1 Lepidium africanum | reverse complement strand
TAGTTCTGCATTTCACTATCTGCCTTATCTATTACTCCTTTTGATTTGTTCTATTTTCCTGCGTGTTGCTCGACTAATGTTCAGTTTGGTTTACTGTTGTTTAGTTTAATTAATTGCTTTCTTTCTTTTCCATTAGGTTGATATTGAAATCATCATATCATTTTGCTTGAATTAGAGTAGTTGGATAATATCTTTATTGCTAGTTGCTCATCCATTGGTTTGACACCTTTCTGTTCTACAATGATGAAAGTGCAGTAGGTTATTTGAAATATAGTAAAATTATTGTTATCAGTCTATCTTTTAATTGCAAAGTCTGATGTTAAGCGAGTTTTGAAGGAATTTTTTGCTTATGTTAAGCGTCAGTTTGATAAAGATATTTGAGTGTTTCGTAGTGATAATGGCTTAGAGTTTATGTGTTTAGGAGATTTCTTTAAGGAACAAGGCGTCATTCATCATACTTCTTGTGTCTATACTCCCCAACAAAATGGGAGGGTTGAAAGAAAGCACAGACACATTTTAAATGTAGCTAGGGCTATGTTGTTTCATTCCTCTCTTCCAATTAGTTTTTAGGGAGAAGCAATTCTTACTGCAGCTCATGTGATTAACTTGATTTCGAGTTCCCTTAATAAAGGGAAGTCTCCTTATGAAGTCTTGTATGGAAAGAAACCTGATTATGATCATCTTAAAGTTTTTGGCTCTGCTTGGTATGTTCATAACCAATCTAGGAGTAAAGATAAGTTTGAGGAGAGGAGTCGACATTGCATCTTTGTAGGATATCCTTTTGGTCAAAAGGGATGGAAGGTTTATGATATTGAAAAGCAAATTTTTTTAGTTTCTCGTGATATAATATTTCATGAAACAATGTTTCCTTATAATAATATAGTTATTGATGAAGTTTTCTCTGCTCCCNATAGTTGTTGATGAAGTTTTCTCTGCTCCCAGAAGTGATTCTGCTGACGAGGATTGGTTACCTTTGTCAACGGATAATGATGACAGGGGGAGTGCACATGATAATTCGTCTTTGCAACCTTCTGATATTCTCAACACTGATTCCGCTGCTTTACCTTCTTCCTCTTTTGTGTCTTCCTTGTCTTCTGCTGCAGGTGAATCTTCAGGGTTAGATTCCAGTACATTGAATGGTGTCAACAACACAACACAACTGCAAGACAATCCTTATCATGTCAATTCTTCTGATGCTCCTGATATAGTTCATCCCACATCATCTTCCTCTTTTCCTCTACGACATAGTGGACGAGCTTGCAAACCTTCTGTGAAACTTCAAGACTATGTACAATACAATGTACATACAACAAGTGTCAATGCCACAGGTACTTCTCTTTATCCTATTACTACTTATATTACTGATGAGAAATTTTCTGCGAATCATAGAGCCTTCTTAAGCAAAATTCTCGAAGACAAAGAACCAAAGCACTTTGGAGAAGAGAAGCTGTTCGTCTCAAAGTTTGGAACACAGCGATGACTTCAGAAATTGGAGCCCTTGAATTGCAGAATACGTGGGATATAGTTGACTTGCCTACTAATCGAGTCACTTTAGGTTCTCAATGGGTGTACAAGACTAAATACAATTCTGATGGCACTGTAGAATGACATAAAGCAAGACTTGTGGTGCTTGGTAACAACCAAGTTGAAGGTGAAGATTACTTCGAAACATTTGCTCTTGTGGTGAAGATGACGACTGTGCGCTCTTTGCTTCATCTTGTTGCTGCTCATGGTTAGGATTTGTATCAGATGGACGTTAACAACGCCTTCCTCCACGGTGATCTGGAGGAGGAGGTTTACATGAAGCTGCCACCGGGTTTTCGTCACTCACACCCAAATAAAGTTTGCAGACTACGAAAGTCTTTGTATGGACTGAAGCAGGCTCCTCGTTGATGGTTCAAGAAACTTTCTGATGCATTGCTTCGTTTTGGTTTCACTCAATCCTACAATGATTACTCTTTTTTCTCTTATATAAAGAATGACAAGGTAATTCGGCTGCTTGTATATGTGGATGATCTGGTCATTTGTGGGAATGACAATCACTTTGTTCAGAAGTTCAAAGATTACCTCAGTAAGTGTTTCTCTATGAAAGACTTGGGGAAGCTCAAATACTTCTTAGGTCTGGAAGTTAGCAGAGGCACGGAAGGTATCTTTCTTTCTCAACGAAAGTATTGTCTTGATATAATTGCAAATAGTGAAAATTTGGGTTCAAGACCTGCAGCCACACCTTTAGAACAGAATCAAAAACTTGCAGAAGCTGATGGACCTGTTCTTTCGGATTCGACTAAATACAGGCGACTGATTGGCCGCTTAATATACTTGACGAACACAAGACCCGATTGTAATTACTCAGTTCATGTGTTGTCTCAGTTTATGCAGAGCCCACGCGAAGCACATTGGACTGCAGCCCTTCGAGTAGTTCGTTACTTAAAAGGATCTCTGGGGACAGGTATTCTGTTAAAATCTGATACTGACATGTCATTAACAGTGTGGTGTGATGCAGATTGGGCTTCATGTCCTGTTACTCGCCGGTTTCTGTCTGCTTATGTTGTGCTGTTGGGAGGTTCTCTGGTCTCTTGGAAGACGAAAAAGCAAGACACAGTGTCTCATTCCTCTGCTGAAGCAGAGTACAGATCAATGGCAGCTGCTTTGAAAGAGATTAAGTGGTTTCGTCGTCTGTTACAGGAGCTAGGTATTGCTACTTCTGAACCAGCTCGACTTTTTTGTGATAGCAAGGCAGCCATACACATTGCCTCTAATCCTGTTTTCCATGAGAGAACTAAACACATAGAGACAGACTGTCATGCGGTTAGAGATGCTGTTCGGGATAACACAATCACTCTTCATCATGTCGGAACACAAGAGCAGTTAGCAGACATTTTAACAAAGGTTTTGGGACGTGATCAGTTTCAGTTTCTCTTAGCCAAGTTGGGTGTTCAGGCTCTGCACACTCCAACGTGAGGGGGAGTATTGGAGCAGAGAGAAAGGGAGCTCTTGACATTTTCTCTGCATCTTTAGCTTGTTCTCTGCAAATCAATTTCATATCTCTGCAACTTGTCTTCGTTATTTGCAGAGATGGTTTTTTGTACAGAACCGGTTTAAGTTGGTTCATTTAATAGGAAATCACTGAACTGATTTCTAATTGTTTGTAATCTGAAATGTCGGTTTAAGATTTGTTTAAACCGACATTAACTCTTGTATAAGTTGTTTTCGATGATAAAAAAACGGCAAGTGGGTTGGAAAAATAAAATTGATAATTTCAAAGTGAGTCCTCATAGTACGAATCAATTAGGAAATCCATTTAAAACATGATATTTCTACATATATACCCAGCGATCATTAACAGTTTATAAAGAAGATACGAAGAAAAAAATTACAAAGTCTATGTTAGCTCTTAATATTCATGTTTTCACCTTAACACCTCTTAGAAATGAAGATAGTAAAACCATTCGGATTTCGGCTACCAACTCTCCATCTTTCAGTTTTGGCTTCATGACTCACCTTGTAGCATTTTTAAACACTAGAGTTTTGGCGATATCCAACCACTAAATAGTACCGTATTAAATCAAAACATTACTTAGACAAACAGAATATCATATTTTTATTCAACACGTAATATTCCAAGATGACAAAGAGGTTTGATTATTTAGTCAAAGTAAAGATTGAGACTTGTCCTCTCACAACTCTCACATAGTCTTATTTTGTTTCGTTAAAGTCAACTCTCACATAGTCTGAGACGAAACTTCAGTAGTATTGGCTTTCTTAAAGAAAACTAAGAAAGGCTTATCGCTTAAAGCCAAACGTCTAATGCGGAGTTCATCAACGAAAATCCCAACATCACTGCATTTTGGACTTGCAGATTCGCAAGTTCGAGGACAGAACACAAACTTGTAAGCACCAACATCTCCAGATTTCACGATCTTGAAGAAACTCTTCAACGACTCTTTTCCAAATCCTTCAGGTTTAGGACCAGCTACAATGAAGTACTGCTTCCTCTTCTTGTCAAACTCACCGACCTTCCAATAGGTTGACTGGATACAAATCGTGGCTCCAACATCTGTTTCGATGTTAAGATCTTCTGATTCGGGAACAAACGCACCTCTAGTCCTCCAGTTAGAGAATTTGACAGGAATACCTCTCTCAACTTCTGAAGCTTCTTGGACGATGTCGAGTGGACATGGCTTGCCACCGCGACCTTCTAGAGTCACGCCACCACCTCGACCGCGGATCAGAGGAAGAACGTAGTAACTCCCACGGAATATGATATCTCCGTCGATGTCTTCAACCGCAGCACCGTAAGCGATCGCGGCTAGAACTGCAGTGAAGGCAAGAACGAAGTAAAACTTAGGATTCATGATTTTGGTTTTCAAAGTTATTTTGTGATGATTAGTGTTGTTTTTAATAGATGAAGAATATATGAGTTAATGTCCACCTAATATTTATAGCCACTGGTATTAGTATTACTAGTAGCCAAATTGGTGATGATGTGAGGCGGCTTTCAGCTAGCGTTAGCTTGTGAACATTAAACTCAGAATATAATAAGCATAAATATTGAGAGTTTGATAAGAATAGGAAATATCTTCTTATACTTTTAGACACGTTTCTATAATGGGTTGTATCTTTGGGCGACAATTATTTTGGGAAAAGCTCTTAATTTTACACGGAATTTAGAAAAATAATTAAATTGAACACTGAATTCTGGTGATGATTAATCAAATATCTAATCTTTTTGTTGACTTCCGTTTAAACTCTAAATTTATTGTTGACCAAACCAATTAAATCCGAAGAAAAATCTAATTCAAAAATTTCTCTAAAAGTTTGGTTCAGTTCTTATCTTCCTTTTAAAGAACCCCTAAGCTTGATTTTCTATTTTCTTTCAAGAATGAGCTCAAATTTATGACAACATTTCAAACCGAGGAATTTGAGCTCATTCTTGAAAGAAAATATAAAATCTAACTTAGGAGTTCTTCAAAGGGAAGATAAGAACTGAATCGAAATTTCAAAAATCAATTTGGCTTTCGAATTTAGAAAAATTTTCTAATTGGGTTTTTCATCGGTTCAATTAGCTTGGTCAACGATAAGTTTAGGGTTTAATCGGAAATCAACAAAAATTAGATATTTAATAAATCAGGAATTCAATGTTCAATTTGACCTTTTTGCTAAATTCAGTGTTAAATAGACACTTTTCCCCAATTATTTTGGTAAGAATTGCCATATTTAATTTTCTAATAAACATAATGTATATAGAACAACAATTTTAACAAATGTAATTAAGTTCTTTGTCGTAAAACTATCTTAAATTTATAATATTTTGTATAATTTGTATTTTTGTTAATGGTTAGGTTGATAAGATCTAATTCATCCCTCGAATAGTTGCATATATTGATTATCATTCGTTTTATTAGATTTCATATAATGTTATGTTCAGTCACTATCTAACATTAATACATCTCAATCTTTCCTTTTTGGCTCCATAACTGAAGTTGTCACATGGGAAGCTCTCGCATCTATATCCTCAAATCGTTTGAAATAATATTAATGGAAAAGAAATAGAGTATTTGCATTGGATAGCAAATGATATATACAAAATTAAGTGATTCCATAGTCTATGAATCGTAGGTTTTGTTCACCATTTTAGAATCTGATTGATAAGGGTTGTACCTTATGTACCTTTAAGGATTGTAGGATTTGGTTATAGAAATATAGTTTTGAGTTTTAAAAATATAAGTTTGATTGGTACCAGGTGTTGTGGATTTATAATAAATATATTATAATTTAAACAAAATGATTACTATAAAAGTAATAAATCCATAGTAGATATATAATACTTTTAATAAAAAATAATTATTTAAAAGTAATTAATGTATATGTTGTAAATTTATAATAGATGTGTAATATTTTAAATAAAATTAGAAGATTTTTCCGCACATGTGTGCGGGTATAAATATTTTTATTTTAGTTAACTTCAAAATTTTATTATCTTATATATTACGTATCAAGTTTTTAATAATTGATATTATATAAAGCACTACAGATAAAATTAATATACTATGTGAAAATAAATTTTACTAAGACTGCAATAAAAATAATATATTAAATAATTGCTTCAATTAACCTTAAGATTTAACAAATCATATACATATGATTATTGTTCGAACCGGGTTTTGATTGGGCAATGATTCTTTTAGGGTTTTGGAGAACAAGAAGCGTATTGTGAACATGATGATTGCCGAGTACAGTTTATTGTTTAATGTCTAGTGCCAAAAAGTGGATCCTTTCTTTGAAGGACTTGCCTCTCTATTTATAGACCATAGAGACGGTTACAAAGTATATTAGATAAAAGAAAATATACAAATTTATGGATAATACCGTATCTAGAAGATTCTTGCTAGATTTTCGGAAATTTCCATGTCGGAATAGGAAAATTTCTATTTCTTTATTTGTTGACATGTCATCCGACTTCCTTCAAGGTTCAGCGCGCTTCCGAGAAGGAAATCTTCCGAGTTGAGACTTTGATAAACTTGCTGAGTTCAATACTTTTTTTGAATGTTGACAAGATGGATTGTTACCCTTTTTTTGAATCTCGCTAGGCGCTGATCGGGCGGTCGAGGTATGCCTAGCGCCAAATCAATTAATCGGAGATTATACGAGATTAATCGGGGCCTAGTTTTAAAACTTTTATTTATGTAAACAATTATATATTATATTTTGTATGATAAAACATGAAATGTTGGCTTGGTAGAGTGACTATGTTGCATGTGAAATGATTAAATCCGCAAGATCGCATGTTTGAATTCCTTTAGGTGCGTTTTTACTCTTTTTATATGTTTTTACTACATATAAACATAGATCTATAAAGAAATAGTGAAATTAACACTAAAACAAACAAAAAACCAGATTTTTGAAAATCAAGCACCTTAATGATGGAAGTTCTAACAATAGACAATTAATTATATACAAATCACAGTGGTGGCTCTTGGTCAAACAATTATTTGCAACCTAAGCATCTTAAATCGGCGCGTTTTTGAACACGGATTGTTACTAATATTTTGTTTGATTTTGAAAGATTTGATTCTAAATATAATATACCTTTTGGTTGTACAACAATTATATATGAAATCATATATATCATACTTTATTAAGTTACTGAAATTTAATCCTAAAGCTTTCCAACTATAATATACTTCTATTTTCTTATTAAAATGAACCTTAAAGTTAAATTCAATTGAAATTATATAGTATACTCTCCTTGAGTCTTTGTTATTTTTCCTTTAAAATAAATAAATAATAATCCTTGTCTTTATACTTTACAAATATATTATTCTGAAAACATCTACATGCACCAACCATAATCACTTAGGGGAATTGGTTTTATAGTTATAAGTCTTGAAAATTTTCTTGTTATTCAGTTTTGACTTTTGGAAAATTCAATCATTAAAATTGTGTATTATTGATTTTAATATTTTAAAAGTTTGTTGACAATTATTAAAAATAATATGTTATTAAAAAAAAAAGGATTTTTAATATCTATTCAAAATCCCCTCTATAATGGAATTGTTAATAGAGGGAATTTTTCATTAACGAAATAAAATTTTGAGGGGCTTAAAATCTATTAAAATTTTGATGGTTTAAAAATGGATCTGAAAGATTGTTTGAGGGATTTAAAAAATAAATTCGGCGAAATATAGTGTAGTGTGAAATTTAGAAGTGTGATTATTTTGTTTTCCTTTCGGATCGGTGACGTGTCACAACACAGTACGTAGATTAGAATGTAAACTTGACAAATATACTGTTCCTTACGGATCGGTGACGTGTCACATTTCGGTACGTAGATTAGATTTTAAACTCCGCGAAATATGCGGTATATATAAAATCTCGACTTGCTCTATCTCCCAAACCACCACTTACTCAACTTACCCAGCTTCAATGGAAGCTTTAAAATTTTCCGATGATGCATCACACATTGCAGCTGGGTGGTTTGATGGTCGTCCCCGTACTTGTCCTAGTGAATGATCAATTTGAGTCAGTAAAGATTCCATTAATGCTCTTTTTGGGATTAATATTCACGAATATTAGCAACGTGTTAGTGGAGGAGATTTTTCGTTCAGAGTCTGTACTTACAATCTGGATAGTGACTATCAAGTCTACCTTCTACTTTTGCCTCTCTGGTTGTGTATTGTTGCTGGTTGCCTTATTAGTACCAGATCGGGCAAGAAGAGCTGTCATAGTGTTATGCTTGAATGGTTTAATCTCATTTCTGACAACCATGCATTGGAAGAAATCCTCTAGCCTGGTAGAGCGGATAACCAAATTTAAGCTTGGCTCGATTTTCGTGGTGGTTGTGCTTATTAGCGGCTGTTTGGTTGGTTTAGGATTTCTTGCGAAGGATGATTGCAAGACTAAAGAGAATACGCATTGAATAATCATGTTGCTGGAGTTCGCGAATCGGAATTGTGGGTTTTAATCGTTTTCTCAAAAGATTTTCTGTTCGTGTATTGTGAATTCGGTTCGCATGAAATCAGTTAAACTTCAGTTTGTCAATTTCGTCAATTTGTAATTAGTATATTCTATCGATTGCCATAAAATCGAATATTACTAAGTTTTCTTACGACCTCTCGCTGACTTTCTTTCATTACTTCACGAAAATGAGTCACAAAACGATCTATAAACTAATATATTATAAAATAGCCCAAGTCACTACAAATAATTTTCTTTTAATCTTTTACTAAGATTTCGAGTTTAGATAATCCTACAATCTCATGTAATAGAGTTTAAATTATGTATACTAATATGAAACTAAAAATTATTCTGAGAATGAGTGGCTTATTAGATGAAGGATGTGGTACTTCGTAGATTCGCAAGTCCAATTAGTTGAAATTAGGAGAATATTTACTGCAAATAATCCAACGAAATTGACTTTTATAAATTAAGTAGATGATGGTCCCGTGCATACAGAATAATTATACATATTTATATTTATATATAAGTATATCTAATATATATTTTTGTAAGAATTACATGTATATTTAATATAATAAAAATTAATTTATAATTTGTGCCATAATAGATTTTGATATGTGTTGTGCACAAAATTTATATGATCCATACTTATTTAAGTTTTGACACATTATAATTTATGTATAAATTTTTTTGACATGTTTACATTTGAGTTTTATATTTATATTGTGGAATATATTTTTTCAATATGTTGTTTTGAATTTTATTTTAATGTTATAAGATTAACTTAATTTTTAATCCTGGGCACAGGTTAGATATCCGGGACTTTTGTGATACCCGCATCTGGATCCGGATCAGCGGATATTCTCGGATCCGGATTCGCGGATATCCGGATCTGAATCATTATTATATTACATAATTTTCTTATAAAAAATAATATCATATTTGTAATAAAAAGATGATAAGAAAATGAATAGGTAAGTTTGTAGTATTAAAAATTATAAAAAATTAAAACTAATTCACAAAATACCAAATATATTAATTTTTCTTATCATTTATATTACCATATCATTAAAAATTTTGAATAAATTTTGTTTGAAACAGACCAATATAACACGGTGTTAACGTTATACTTGATTATATATGGAGATAAGAAACTAAACTATGAATAAAATAGATATGTGAAATTTAGATTCTATCTTTTATAAAAAATAATTAATTTATAGTTCCAAGATAAAAAAAAAAATAGGAGATATATTTACAAAGTATGTTAAATCCAATTAGAATAAGGAAATATTTTTTTTTTATTGAATATCATAGTTATCCAAATAGAATAGTTAACATGTCGTTTAAAAATTCCTAATAATAAGAATTATATTTATAAAGGATATCAAATCCAATTTGAATAAGAAAAATATCAGGTTTTAAATATAATATCATAGTTATTGTAAAAGAAATTCAGTTAAGTTTTATATACTTTTATATATAGTGATTAAATAAATTAAATATTAATATTATTAAAAAAAACCTTTTATCAAATTTTCTATTAGGAAGTAAATAATTTTGCAGAACGGTTTTTAGTGAATGTAAATTTTAAAATTTGATTTCTTTCCTACATATTTATATTTGTGTTTGTCTGTAATTATTTTTTATGTTATATATAACAGTTATATTATTTTTCCTAATATAAGCACCTAAATTAGGATAAAAAAATTAAATTAAATAGAATGTGTATATTAAAAACTTAATGTAAACAAATATCCAAAGGAATTAAACAAAAAAAAAGCTTTATAACACCAAAGAATAAAAATAAATAAATAAGCAAAAAAAAAAATTAAGTATATGTTTCTTTTCAATCGTAACTCTAAATAGGATAAACTTTCCTTTTAAATTAGTTATAGCCAAAGGTAAATTTTCAAAATTTTCAATCCGCAAAAAAACATAAAATCATGAATTCTAATACTAATAATAAACAACTTTTTATCAATATAATAAAACTTTGATCATACCATGTTTATTATTTTGTAGATTATTATTTTGAATAAAATTGGTTTAACTATTAATGGTAGATAATCCAATATTGAATAAAGTTGGTCTAACCTAAACAATAAATAATATTAGTTTGTTAGATAGTTTTCTTGGTCGTGTATATCAGTTTGTTAGATTAAAAAGAAATAATATTTAAGTAAAAAGTATATAAATCAAAACAAACTAATAATATTATCTAGATAATAATAATTATTAATTAGTTATATAATTTTATTTTTTGAGATAATAATAAATACAAATATTGTATGACAAATATTATGTGATAATATTTCCTAGTAATAATATGATCTAGTCCAAAACAGATAATATAATACGGTATTTAAGTTAATACTAGGTTTTTATTATATATAGAGAAGCAGAACTTCGTAAATGTGTGAGAAACTAATTAATCGGATCAAACATATGAATTAGTAATTATATTTTAATAACAAAACATCGGAAACTTTGGAATTCGTAAACCAAAATTCTAATGTGGTTATTCCGAAAACCAGATAGAATATAGGAATATGGCATTTTTTCATCGAGTCTTTAACCGAACCGGTTCAATGTTTCACAATCGAACGAGTCTTTCCATTCTTCTAAAAAACAAAAAAACGCATCAACGTGACACCGCCGCCAGCAAACGCAAACACAAAGTCAAAAACCATTTTACTGTTTGGTGTGATTATTATTCTATGCCAACTAGTACTAGTAGAGATCGTCTTTTTCCCGTTTTGTTTTCCATTTGTGTTTAAAGTCTTTTTTTTTATAATAATAATAACTAAATACAAGCATTCATCAGTAGAAATAACTATTTGGTCAAATACAATTTAGTGATTGGATAGATACAATTTACATGATTCATTAATATATACAAATCTTTTTCCAATACCAATCATACATGTTTAAAGTTTTTAATTTTTTTTTCAATTTACAAGATGTTTTAATACACTTTTATGCAAAATTTAATGAATTTGATAGTTTTTGACCTTTAATATTCTGCAGTATAATTTATAATTTATAATTGATTAAATTATTTTAAAATAATATATATAATTATTTTCAAAAAATAAGTTTCTTAATATTTATGTTTTTGCTAAAACATTTTATAATTTGAAACGGAGAGAATACATAAAAGCGAGACTAAAAAGAAAATAGAAACAAAATGAGTTTATCTTTTGGGTTTTCAGCCTATTTCCCCCTAATAACTTTCTTATCAAACTAGTTCCACACAAACTTTGAGCCTCTGTTTAAATCCGGAAATCAAAAAGTTCAATTCTTATTTTCCCATTGTCCAGAAGTTGTAAGCATATATCCCCCTAATTGATTTTGCGTGGTTTTCTTATGAACCATTCTGAAACCAACTTCAGACCAAAAATCGGTATTATAAACCCGATA
>OVAX01004721.1:0-11889 GCA_900406405.1 Lepidium africanum | reverse complement strand
TCTTAAGTTTTTCTTCTTTCGTTATCCTAAAATTCAGACACGTATAAATTGTGCCCAACTTCGGGCATGTATTTCAATTTTTATTAGGTTTCTACATTTATATATATGCATACCTAATCCCACAAGATGAATTTGAAATCCTGAATATCATCAATTAATTTGTACGATCAATCTCTATAAGAAAAATGGCGTTTCATAATAAATGGTAGTTTTAAAACGGTTTTGAAAAACAAGTACTATTTTAGTAATTTATTTATCTTGCATTTCATCATTCGATTAGCTAGTAGTATCCAATATTAAGAACTTGTAGTGCTCGAAAAAGGAAATAGCGATTATAAAAACCGATTGGAAGATAATTTTGAGCAACGAAAATGTAATGATACCTAGCTAATATGACAGTTGTGTGTTTATGGAATTTTTAGATAAAACTATACTAGACTGTTCTTGCAGAACTTGACGAATAGAATCTATGAACTGATTCTATTTCTGTTCTCGATTTTAAGATAAAGACGGTGAGGCAAGTTTCGTTGCTTGTTGAGAGCATTCTATCTTAGAGACGAGCGTTGAGTCTTAGGTAGCTGGGAGACTAAAGGGGCTTATTGGTTACAAGATTTTTAAAGAGTTTAAATTCTTAGAGAATTTGTTGTTATTCAATATTGAATTTCAAAACTCTATTAAAGTAATGTGTTATTGGTTTTGGTATTTTACATTTTTGTAAAGAGTCAATAAAAATCTTGAGTTATTAGATTGCTGATTTTTAAAAGTCAATAAAAATTATGTGTTATTCAAATAAAATAAATTTAACCGATTTTAAAAGTATATTAGAGTTTGGTATTATTAGTTCATAGAATTTAAACATATTTGTTCGTAAAAATATTCTTTCAAAATAATAGGTTTCACCCTCAGATTTTCAAAATCAGAACAAAAAAAAACATTGAAAAAAAACGTAAAAATGTTGGTGGAAACAGAGTACCCACCACTATAATCAAACGTTTCGTCTCGTGTTTCTTTCCTCTTCAAATTATCTCCGTACAATAGCTTATCACCGACCTTCATGACTCCACGATCACGATTACCTACTAATGGAGACGGAGCGTTTGAGCATTCTTGTCCACAATTATCTATAAATCAAAGACGTGTTTATGTTCCAATCTGTTTTCAGGAATGATGAAAAGGCCTCTTTACATGATACTTCATACGAGAGAGTTGTTCTCGATTTGCATGAAACTTTTTTTTTTTTTTTGGGTAAAACTGTTAATATCATTAAGAAGAAGGATTGTTACAATCCAATTACAAATCTATTTCTGCCCAAAAAAGATAACAACAGAAGCTAGATAAAACAACAAAGGCAATCAAACAGCAGAAGCTAGAGCCAAGAGGCCATAAGGTTCCGAAAATTCTGACGAGTTCTTCTCGCATTGATTGAGTTCTTAACGTCCTTGTCAATGTTCTTGAAAAGCACTTGGGGAGGAATAACTTCATTGTTGTGAATAAGGTTATTCCTTTGTCTCCATACGTTGTAGATGATCGAGTGAGCAACCAGCTTCCGCAAAGTAGGTGGCGTGTTCGATCCTCCATAGTTCATCCAACCAATAAGATCCGCCCAAGTGTGAAATTGGAAAGGGGAAAGACCAAGTCTATGAAGAGAATTTCTCCAGATTATTGAGACAAAATGACAATGAAGGAACATTTAGGCCCCACGAAATAAGCCTAGCTCTTGTTGCTAATCTGTCCAACTGCGAGAGCCACATTATGAAAGCATGGTGAGGAGTATATCCTTTGAATCAGATTGTTTTGTACCAGCTCGTAACAGCGGCGGAGGGTCTAATAACATCCATAGTTTGCTTTGCAGAGAAAGCACCAGAGGCTATATCTTGTGGAGACCAAGAGTAAACGCCATGGAGAAGAGGATCTAGAGGCAGGGCTACTGTGGAGAGACTTGTATGGATCGCCACTTCTTCATCAGAGCGCGGATTTGGCATATACCAAGATGAACCAGAGATCATATCCGCTACAGATGATGATTTAGAAGAGTTATAAGCAAGACCTGAAGCATTAATGCAATTGACCAAGGGTCCGTTATCACACCAAACATCCCACCAGAAACTAGGTTGCTGCCCGTTTCCCAGTTTGCAACGCCAAAACCTCAAAGCTTGGTCTCTTAGCCAGAGTAAAGATCTCCAATTCCATGTAAATTTAGGCGACAACTTGGCCAGCCAGAAATCTGCAGCTGAATGAAAGTGATGCATTTTATGCCAAGCTACCCATAATGAGTCGGATTTGGAGAATAACAACCATATCAACTTTAGATTCATGGTTAGGTTCCATGAGGAGAAACACTTGATACCTAAACCTACTTCCTCTTTAGGTAAACAAACAGTTTTCCAAGCCACCTTTGCTTTGCTACGGGATTCTATATTGCCCATTCCATAGAAATCTTGAACAAAGGGATTCCAATTTTCTCAAACAAACTTTTGGGAGTTTGAAAGTAGAGATCCAGAACAGAATAATACCGGAAATGATTGATGAGATGAGTTGAAGCCTACCCGGAAAAGACAAACACTTAACCCCCCAAGCCCTGAATTTTGATTTGACTCTCTCCAGCACTGGCTCGAAGTCATTGACCTTTAATTTGTGGCTCATAAGCGGCAAACTCAAATAACGGATATACAATTTTCCTAGGGGGAAACCATAAGACAGTAATTGTGTCAGCTCCTGTTGTGAAACACCTGCAGCAAACAGCTCTGTTTTTCCTATATTTACCGACAAACCGGACCACCCAGCGAAGTCATCAAGTGCCTCCGCCACACCATGTAAAGTTGAGCTAGTGCCATCAAAGAAAACCATCAGGTCATCGGCGAACATCAAGTGTGAAAGGCGCAGATTTGATGTATTGGGATGGAAGCCAATATAACCCGAAGTATATATTGCCAAGAGTAATTTCGAGAAAACCTCCATTGCTAGGACAAAAAGATACGGAGACATTGGGTCTCCTTGTCTTAGCCCCGAGTACTTTTTAAAGAACCCCCCTGATACACCATTGACTGCAACAGAAAAGGTCGGAAAGTTTATATATTCCGAAATCCAAGCAGTGAAACGCGGCAGCAAATGAAGTGCTTGCAAACAAGCAGTTACGAAATCCCATCTTACAGAGTCGAACTCTTTCTTAAGGTCGACTTTAAGCATGCCTCTAGGTGAAATTACATTCCGGTTGTAACCTTGAACAATTTCCGTAGCTAACTGCACGTTTTCACAAAGCAATCTACCCGGGATGAATGCCGATTGGTGCATAGACAAAAAGTCTGAGAGAACCAACTTGAGTCTACTTGCTAGCAGTTTAGCTATCACCTTATATTAGGTATTAAGGCAAGAAATTGGTCTAAAAGCTGCTGGCGAGTCTGCATTTGGGGTCTTAGGTATTAAGACCAACGTCGTTGAGTTCCAAGCTTTTAACATTTTACCGGAGTTAAAGAACTCTTTAATCGTTGCTGTGATTTCCCCTCCTATAGCAGGCCAACAAGCAATAAAGAACTCAGCTGAATATCCATCCAGACCACATGTCTTGTTTTTTAGCAATGTGAAAAGAGCCTCTCTAATTTCCTGATCTGTAAAATCTGTAGCTAGATTAGAAAAAATATGCTATGGACAACGATAGTTAAGCAAGGTATCAATGTCTTGCTGCTCAAAAGACGACTGAGGGTTCTTCGGAGCAAGAAGGTTCTTGAAATAAGTAACACAGATGTCTTGCATTTTCTCTGGATTCTCCTCATCTAATCCATTGGCATCAAGTAAGTACTTGATTTGATTTGAATTATGGTTAGATTTTACCATTCTGTGGAAGAATCTTTTAGCCACGATATCTGTGACTTTTTCCTTAGAAATTGCTCGTCTGCTTTTTCCAGGGAAGACCACTTCAATTGAGCTACATTCTCACTTTGAGCATTGGCGGCAGTTGGGTTTTGCAACAGTTGTTGTTGGCAAGATAAGAGAACCTCGTGAGCCTCCTTAGTCCTCAATTGAATTCCAGAGTATTCCAAGTAACTGAAATCCTTGATGACCTTCTTCAGAATCTTTAACTTTCTAGTTACTCTAAACATATCTGAACCACAGACATTAATGGTAAGCCACTCCAAACAAATAAGCTGCATGAAGTCTTCATTGAGCAGGAGAAAATTAAATAACTTGAAAGGTCTCTTCTGAGGCAAGATTGAATCACATAACCTTATGACTCCAGGGGAGTGGTCCGAAAAATCGAGCTCACCAAACATAGCAAAAGCTTGAGGAAAGAATGAATACCAGGAGTCATTCACCAAAATACGGTCCAATTTTTTCGCAATTGGATCTCTCAGTCGCTTATTCCACCACGTATACTTAGCACCACGAAAAGTGAGATCCTCCAAGCCTGATTTTAATAGACAACGTCTAAAAACCATAGTGGCCCTATCTACGACTGAGCCATCATCAGTGGAGTGCTCGCTTGGATCAAGCGTTTGATTAAAATCCCCCATAACAGCCCACGGTTTCCCATTAAGACAACCATGTCTTGATAACCTTTTAATTTCCTTCCATAGCAAACGCTTCTCACAATCAAGTCTGGAGGCATAGACAACTGAAACAATAATCGGATTTGCATGAAACTTGTGAGCACGAAATCAAATTTGAGCAGGTTGAAGGAGACTTTGACTCACTTGAGGGCAAATGGTTTTTTGAACAACTAGGAAGTCACCACACACTTCTCAAGTATATTGTGGAGTCCAAAATGTGAAAAGATACGTTTGTTTTTCAATCAATTATGGAAGAGATTTAAGTTAACTATTAGACATACATATTCAGTGTCATCAACTTGTCTTTTTATCCATTTGCAACCATACTGTTTCTCTCTGAGTCTTTCCGGGTTATATATGAAGATCTTCCATCAACTTTATGTGCAATTTAGGATTAAATCTTCAGAATCATGTAAACTGGAGACATGTCAAGTTTCAGAGGAAACATGTTCTTCATCACATGTTACATCAGTTGAGACAGAGTACAACAATGATGATTGTACAAATGTATAAATAATAAAGTTTGAAGGCTTTCATCTGATACAAATGTATTAAATAAATATATATATATATATATATATATATTATTTTAGTTTTTTTATTCATTCTACTTTGTTTGACATAAAGATAGTATACTGATCGTCCATTAAAAGCTCCTAGACAAATTTTCTGCAGATGAAATTATCAAATAAGTAAGTTTTATACTCACAAAAATAAAAGAAAAGAAAAAATAATATGAAAGTAAATTACCAATAGAGTTGTACTCATTCACTTGTTGCTTCTTATTTTATTAATTAATTAATTAATTTGTTTGTGTTGGCTTATAAACTCTGCTGGTGAATACGAAAATCAAGAATTAATATATATTGGATATAAAAAAGAAAAAAAAAGAAAAGAAAAAGGGAGTAATTAATAAAAATTTACCGTCGAACGAAGTAAATGGGAATAAAAGGGAGAGTCATCAATAAAATATCCCGGTGCGTTAGGTAATGGAATTTTTTCGGTTTTGCCTAAGAGCATCTGCAGGACCCATGACATTATTGGTCGATCATCGAAGCGATCTTGACAACATAAAAGAGCAATTTGGAAGCAACGTTTGACTTCTTCTGATAACGAATCCAGAATTGGATCTATGACGCATCCCCATTCCCCTTTTGACCATTTCTTCCAAGCCTACAATATTATGTATAATTTAAAATAGATCCTAATTTCTTTTTTTGATAAATTAAATTACCACTACTTTATCAACTTACATAGGTTAGAAGACTCAAAACCATTATTAGCTTCTGCAAATCTTTTTTTTTGTCAATCTTACTCATTCTATCTATTAATAGACAAAGGCCCGATCCATAGCCAAATTGCTCCCACTAGAGCTGGCGGGATTTAAACCCCCACCTGGTGCCAAACTAGATCAGGGGCAAACCAACTAGGCCATTTGCTTCTTGGCATTCTGCGAATCTCTTATTTTGCTTTTCTGATAAAATCTCAAAAAGCAAGATTCCAAAAATAAAAACATCTGATTTTATTGAGTATATCCCTTCTTGGGAATACTCCGGAGCCATGTATCCGCTTAATCAAATAAAAATATCCGCTTATGTACTGTTTTACAAATAAAAATATACATTATTGATGGTAATAAAGTTTTAATTACTTACCAAGTTCCAACTACCACTTTCGTATTAACTTGGTTCTCGCCCCTTCCAAAGATCCGGGCCATCCCAAAGTCATCTTTGAAGTCATATCTTTATCAAGCAAGATGTTGCTAGGCTTGAGATCCCTATGGATAATTGGAACGGTTGAATCCTCGTGTAGATAAAAAAGACTACGAGCAATACCTTCGAGAATCTGAAACCTCCTTTTACAGTTTAAGTTTCTACGTTGGGCTTCATCTATGATTTAGAAAAAAAAAAGGGAAAAGAAATTGGATTAACATACTTCTCATAAATGTAACAAAAAATGTTTAAAAAAAAACTCACTAAAGAGATAAAAATCTAGGCTCCGATTCTCTAAGTACTCGTATATTAACAATTTCTCATCACCATTAATGCAGTAACCTAAAAGTCTAACAAGGTTTTACGTGTTGGACTTTTGTAATCAGCATGAGTTCGTTCTTAAACTCATTAATTCCTTGACCTGATATCATTGAAAGTCTTTTCACTGCAATTTCTTGATTGTTTAACCTTCCATGTCATATTAAAAACACAAACTACTAAAAGGTTATCTTCATTTATCTGTTCAATATTTTGTGTTCCGTACCTTGTAAACGATACCGAAACCACCTTCTCCAAGCTTATTGGAAACAGAGAAATTATCCGTCGCATTTCTTATGGTTTGGAAACTCATCAATGGAATTTGCTTTCTCTTTCAATTAGCTGTTAACAATGAGACAAACAGAAAACCAAAAAAAAAAAAAATACTTACCTAAAGAAGTTGCAATACTGTCTGTAACAGATTCACGACCTCTTGCTCTTGCTCGCAGCTTCTGTTTTCTTCTCCAGTAGAAGAAGAAAACCATACCAACTATACAGCCTAGTGCACAAACACTCAGGCCTATAATTAGTTTAGTGTACGATTTCTTATAAAAGAGTATTTGTTTACCTTGTTTGACAAAAAGCTCGAAACCTTGGCTTCCATAAAATCAATAGGGACTGATTGTTGGTTTCCTGGTGCTGAAGTGTAATTACTATCCAATGTCCGGAAAGAGTATGTGGACTCTTCTTTGCTCTGTTTCAATATAAAATCAATAGGGACTGATTGTTGGTTTTGTGTGACGCCAAAAGAAACGAAATTATTACCATTTCTCGTATTAGACTTGCGCAATACGAAATTCCATCATTATGAAGCTCTGCCACAATCAGAGATCCCTCTCTTTCTTTAGGAATGTTTGTTGTTGGCCAGATAAGAACGTTCACGAGTTTAGACTTCCAGAACCGAAATGGTTCCTAGTGGACTGGGGAGAGGATGATCTCTATTTGCAACCCATACGTATGTTCTTTCGGATATAAACCTGTACCAAATCCCAAGATACCACCGATCCACATCCTTATCAGCTCTGAAAATTCCCAACTCAAAGGCACGAGAAACCATACTTATATTACTAGAAAACGTAAAAGATTTTGTAGAGAAAGGTGTGTAAACTGGTCGTCATCTTTCTTTTTTACAACTCCATATGTTATTATCCTCCGTTTATATAAGGTGGAAATATGTTTTGCATTGTTCCGAGCTTTAAGCTCAACTAATGAGTAACAATACTTATTTTCTTTCGTTGCATATTCCTTGTCCCACAAAACCGGTATACTTAAGACATCTTTTAATATATTTAATGAGTGCTAGAGTAATTACTAATTAGTGTCACTTAAGTCTTTTGGATTGGCCAACTTTTTGTTATACTCACTAAAAAAGATATTGAATCTAAAACAAAGTCTTAAAGATAAGACTTATTACTATCGAACATATGTTATGTGAGCATTGAATTCACAAATTATAGGTAAGTCTATATACGAACCTACGACATTAATATCTATATGTCTACCAAAAACGACCATATGCTCACTGACTTGCCCCAACCACACGTGTACAAACAATACATGTTTTGATTTTGTATTCAAAACACGTTTTATATTTGTGAAGAATACAAAGAAGAACGCATTATGAAAGTGGTGGTATTTTTCTATAATTCTGAAGGAGCATTAAATGTTCATTTTATCCTAAAGTATAAAAAATAAAGGAAAAATTAAATGAATAACATGTTTTTGAAAACTAATTAAGAATTTAACATATGGTTTTCAAAATTAAGTAAATATCATTAACCCACATAGGTATTTGTACTAAATTACCCTTCAGATAATGGCTCATTTGCTTTTTTAGGAGACAAAATATTAAAAATGGGACCATGCATTTTATGCTTTGTCTCCGAATTTACTAACTGTTAACAAATTTACAATGAGAATAACAAATAATTTACATGCAAATACATATCTTATCGGATAAAATAATAGTTATCAGTTAAATATTTATACCATATCATAATAATTAAAAGTTAAAATTTGTAGTACATATAATATTCTTTGTTGTGAGTTAAAAACAATTCTATATTATTGGATATAGTAATAGTTAAATGATAAACAATTCTAACACATATAACAACTCAGATTTAGTGGACGTATTGCACCTTAATCTCCGCGTGACGAGCTCAAATAATGATGATAATCATCTTGGTGACTTAAATTAGTAGTTAACTGATAACCGGATAGTTACCTGATAAAAATAATAGTTATCAGTTAAATATTTCTAAACTACCTGATAAATAAATTGTTAGATGTTAGAAACTGTAATACATATAATAATTTGGTATCATAGTTACACATCATATTTTCAATCTTAAAAAGACATCAAATATATTATCTGATATTCATATTTGATAATCATATATTTGATTGACGGATATGTTATGCATTAATACAGATAAGTTAACTGATAACTGGATAATTATCAGTTAAAATAATAATTATCGGTTAGTTTTTCTTATATTTCCTAATAGTTATCGGATAAAATAATAATTATCATATAAAACAATATTTATCGGATAAAATAATAGTTATCGGTTTATTCTCGGAAAATTTGTCAAATCATCTTCATCTTCTTCACGAGAGCTTAAGTTGACCTGTAATAATGGCGACTGTTGGTTTTTTTTTTCATTTTTTTCTTTTTTGATTTTTGAATACATAAATCTATCAACAAGTAATTGAATTTGTGAAGAAAATGACATCGGATAAATTGTTGTGTTTGATTGAGATATTCAACGACATCGGAAAATTTGCGATAAAATTCTCCTGAGTTTTATTCGAGAAAAAGTAACAAGAGATCTACAGTCGTTTAACTCTTTAAAGATGGAGCAAAATCCAATTTCACAAAGTTGGAGAAATTCACGAAATCGGATTCAAACATTTCAAAAAAAATGTAATCCACCATTCTGTAGTCTGAAATCAAGTTTTTAAAAAATCTAGAACTTGAACATAATTGACTCGATCGAATATATACATATATATATATATATATGTAAGAAATGAAAAGGAGGTGAGATTGATGAATCGAACTTGATATTTAAAGTTGAAGAAGATAGATGTTTCTAAAGAATCTGAGATTGGTAAAGAGAAGAGATAATGATTAAAAATATATTAAATCAATTTATTTAATAAAATACAATTTTTAGTTTGCTGGGGTTATAGGGACAAAATAGTAAAGGGTTTTTGGCATAGTGACCTATAAATATAGATTTTTTTCGAAACTAAATAACATAAACTTTTATGTTATTGATTACAATTTCTCAAAAATAAATCTCATAGAATAGTACGAATTATTTTTATAGAATACTACAAAACAAAAGGTTTTCTCCAAGGTATGGAAACAAAAGGTTTTCTTGAAGCTTAGGTAGAACTAAGGGCTTAACAGGTAAATGTGGAATTGAAGAATTTATCTATTCCTTAAATTCAATAATTCCACATAACTGAAGAACAGAAAAAAGTGAAATTGTATGAAATGTTTTCAATTAAAACTAGTACATGTCATAATAAGTTATGTGTAAAGATCCATTTTGTTTTTTAAAGCCACAATACTATATATATATCGATCCTGATACTAAATTACTATACTGTCTTTTATTTTCAAACTAATTAGGATGGTCCCGCGCTTGAAGCTCGGGTTATACTTTGACTTTGAAATTAAACAACGATGATTATTATCTTTTGGGATGTATGAAATGTTTATCTAACGGTGTGTTCATGACTTTATCAAATGTACAATATGTCACAGAATTGGAGATTGATATTTCATTATATCTGTATGTATTGGTCGTTTAATGTCCGTGTACTCTCCAAATTTATGATCAACCTTTCTCCCAGTGATCTTAGAACGCTACTACACACTCTTACTATTTGCTTGCCGTGATTTTTTAGAAGTAGAAATAGAGTTGCTACAACAGTCTAAATTGGATCACTGAATCCACATGTAATATAAATTTTACGTATAACATCTTAACTATATTAAATCTACGTAAATTATTACACTATAGTAATCCCTACTTGATTTGTAGTAATCTTTAAATTACTATGTTGAATATTTAAATATAATTATCGAGTTTTAAAAAAAAAAAAAAAAAAATTACCGTGGGCCAACTAACTCATACTACACTTTCTTTTTCATTGATTTCATGTTCGCCGATAACGGAAATAATCGTGATGGAGCTTGAAGATTATTGTCAGATATGAGTCTATTATAAACTCGAGAAATAGAAGAATAAGAGGCAATAATACAAAAACTTAATTACTATTTCCGTAAAATAAATTTAAAAGAAATCATTTGTCTTTTGATGGGTTAAACGTATTGTTAATTGCCAACGTCCTTCTCAACAACTCGATCCGGAGAACAAACCCAGACGTTCGTATTACACGAAGAAGAGGAACTTTTCGATCCTATAAAGGGAACAAAGACCAAACCAACTACAATCAAGATAATGCGACGAAAATAATAATAGGTAAGCATAGCTAGAGGACCAAATAAAGATGATGGAGCCAACCCTTGTTACGGCGAGCTGGGGGGTTGGGGGATTTTAGCCCTTGGATTCTTTGCTGGACAACGTAATGGGATTTCCCATTGGATACGTGAGGAGCGGGGGCCTCGGAAAGAAAGCTCGACGAACGTGCAAGGGTGTAAACGAGCCCAAATCAGTTTCACAACGATTCAAACGGCGCACCAGAGCCCTAAGCGTCTCAGGGGAAAGAACCAGTTCAGAATGACTAAAACAAAGAATAATAAATAAGTCATTCCGGCATAAATCAAACCTAGTAAAAAAGTAAAGACTCACAACAACGACTCTAACCAATCTCGCCACGCTTTATCGAGATAATTTTATCTAGCGGGAAGGATCCAATCGAGGATTCATTCGGGCTAAACGCGAAAAAGCTGTCATTCCAACCATCTTCGCGGTAAGGGAGCCCAGTTATAATCTTCACCCCCTCCTCAAAACGACGTAGAAATACGGACAACCTCCAGAATGCTTGACCTGGAATACCTGCTGGAAAACCGCAAGACATATGGTTTTTTCGCACTCCGCAGCCAAAGTAAAGATGGCAACAGTGAGACGGACGAGACGGCGTCAGTTGAAAGAGCGAAAGACCAAGCGAGTGCAGTAGTACAAGCAACGGGGGAGGAATCGGGAAGATGAGGTTGTAGACATCAAAGTACATCGTGGATCCGAACATATAATGGGAGAGAACGTCCTCCCATTACAAGAAAACTTGTCGTTTGAGACTGCACAATCAGTCGCAAATCAGTCCCATTTTTGAAA
>OVAX01004720.1:0-11890 GCA_900406405.1 Lepidium africanum | reverse complement strand
CCCACTCTTGCATTTAGGTCGAGTCAACCATAAACTCTAGCAAATCTTCTTGACTTGGCCTCCCACTCTTGTATCTAGGCTGAGTCAAGCCATAATATCGGCAAATCATCCATCCTTGCTCACTTCTTGCATACNTAATATCGGCAAATCATCCATCCTTGCTCACTTCTTGCATACTCTCATCCCCAATGTGTCCAAAAACTCCTGATAAAAACTCCAAAATGCACAATGTATGCAATATAAGTGCAAACAATGCAAATGAACCAAAAAGAGCTCTAAAATGATGAGTATGCTATGAATATAGATGCAAAATTAACTATATTAGAGCTGTGAAATATGCTAAAATGTATACACATTATGTGGCAGCATCCTTTTAGTTGAGTTCTGGTAAAAAGATAACAGTCAGTCCAAACACTCCAAAGCAACCTCAGTTCGTGGATAACCAGAAACCACCGGCCTTGATATGAGGACGGTTTATTGGAACTGTCTAGGAGTGGAGAATACCCAGACGGTTTGACACTTAAGGGAGATTTGTGGTCGTTATCTCCCCCAAGTTCTTTTCCTCAGCGAGACCAAAAAGTTTAGAAGTCATTTAGAAGGTGTTTGTGACGTGTTAGGTTTTCATAACGTTAAGACTGTTGAACCACAAGGCATTGGAGGAGGATTAGCTCTCATGTGGAAAGAAGAAGTCCAATTTGAGATCATTTTGGTAAATAAAAGAATTATTGATACAAAGATGAAATGGCAAGACCAAGAATTTTTTGTTACTTGTGTGTATGGAGATCCAATAAGAAGTAAAAGGAATAAAGTTCGGGAGAGGCTGCTACGGTTAAGGGCTGGTAGAGATGGAGCTTGGCTAATGCTCGAGGATTTTAATGAAATCACGAGTAACCTAGATAAGCTGGAAGGTAAAGCACGAAGTGATAACTCCTTTCAGGCCTTTAACAATATGCTCATTGGCTGGGATATACAGGAAATTGTTTTTACTGGGAATGCTCTATCATAGTTTGGAGTTAGGAATGAGGAACTTGTACAATGCAAGCTAGATAGGGTTGTGGTTAATTCGGAATGGCACTATCAATTCCCTCAAATTTGCTCAAATCATAGCCCGATTGTTACATGGTGGGATGGTGAGGGAAGACAGCAAAGAGGGCAGTTCAGATATGACTCCAAATGGGTCAAGAAGGTAGGGTTTGTTGAGGCAGTGAAAGAAGGCTAGTGCGATGATTCAGGAGCATCAGCAGATGTCTTTTCCAAGATAAAAGAATGTAGGAAGTGCATATCAGAATGGAAAAGAAGATCACAGCCGAACTGTGAACTTAAAATTCAAAGCCTTTAGGCAAACATTGACTCAATGTCTCACGGTGTTGACTTTGATCCTGCTAAGCTACAAGATCTGAAACGACAGCTTCGCGATGCTCAAAAAGAGGAGGAACAGTTCTGGAAAAATAAAAGTAGGAACTTATGGCTCCAAGTAGGAGATAAGAACTCCAGGTACTTTCACTCCTAGGTTAAGCAACGCAGGTCTTTCAATAGGATTCATTGTATCCTTGATGAAGAGACACAGCAAAAGAAATTCAAAGATGTTGAGCTAGGCCAAGTGGCTGTTAAGTTTTTCTCGAATTAATTCTCCACTGAGGCCCAGATCAGATGCTCTCGTAGCTCTGATAGGATGTTTGAAGGTGTGAGAAAACGAGTAACTGACAACCACAATTCTCTGTTGATGAGAGGTATTAGCGGAAGAGGTGAGGAATGCTGTTTTTGGTATGAATCCTGAGAAATGCCCAGGCCCAGATGGCATGTCAGGAGCCTTCTATCAGAATCACTGGGAAGTTATAAGGCATGATGTGGTAGTTATGGTGAAGAAGTTTATGGAAGAAGGAGTTCTGGATACACGCCTAAATGCTACCAACATATGCCTTATTCCCAAGAAGACACATCCCCTCAGATTTAGTGAGTACAGACCTATTAGTCTCTACAATTTCGGTCTGAAGGTAATTACTAAAGTTTTGGCCACTCGGTTAAAGCAAATTCTGCCAGAAATAATCTCTGAGTCACAAGCAGCCTTCATCAAAGGAAGGTTAATTTCTGACAATATCTTGGTAACTCATGAGATCCTACACAGCTACGCATTTCAGAATCTATCTCATCAAGGTTCATGGCAATTAAATCAGATATGATGAAGGCATATGATAGGCTAGAATGAGATTTCTTGGAAAAAACTTTGAAAAGTTTGGGTTTTAATGAGGTGTGGGTGAGCATAATTATGATGAGTGTATCTACTGTCTCTTGCAAAATATTGGTAAATGGGAAAGCATTTGGTGATGTATTGTCATCGAGAGGATTACGCCAGGGAGATCCTATTTCCCTTCCTCTTTACTTGCACTGAAGTTCTGATTAATAGATTGGCTCAAGCGGAAAGGGAGAAAACACTGACAGGAATAAAGATTGCACCTACTGCTCCGTTAATATCCCACCTCTTGTTCGCGGATGACAACCTATTATTTTGTCAAGCAAATAAGAGAGAGGGCCAGGCTATAAACCAAATCCTAGATGACTATAATCATGCCTCTGGGTAGAAGGTGAATCTAGCCAAGTCCAGTATTTACTTTGGTACAAAGACCAACGAGTCATGCAAGAGGGATGTCAAAGCTGTTACTGGAATCATAAATGAAAGTGGGGAAGTTGTCTATTTAGGTGTACCTGAAGTTTTTGTTGGCTCCAAGGTAAACACGCTCAGGTATCTTGAACAGAAAATGTCTCCATGGAATAACAAGTTCCTGTCCCAAAGCGGTAAGGAAGTTCTCATAAAGGTGGTAGCAATGGCAGTTCCAACTTATACCATGAGCTGTTTCAAAGTTCTTAAAACCTTATGTAAGAAAATTGAGCAGTATGTGGCTGCATTCTGGTGGAAAAATTAAGAAACCGGCAAAGGAGTATATTGGAAGGCATGGAATTCTATTTGCAAACCCAAGAGAGAAGGTGGCCTAGGTTTCAAAAGATTGAAAGGTTTTAACATTGCTCTCTTGGGGAAGTAGCTGTGGAGATTGGTTACTAATCCGGATTCACTTGTAAGTAAAGTCCTCAAGAGCAGGTATTACCCTCGATCCTCTCCTATGCAGGCACCAATAGGATCGAGACCCTCCGTTGCTTGGAGAAGCATCCATGAGGCGCAACATTTGCTAAGGTGGTAAGTAAATAAGGAGTTTAGGAGTGGGCAAAACAGAGACATTCATACAGATCCTTGGTTACCAACGACACCGCCCAGACCACCTCAACTTCGAACTGGTTTTACTACAGAGCAAATCATTTTACAAGACATCCATGAGGAAGGCTCTGATGAGTGGAGATTAAGGAACATTCAGACTTAATTCCAACAACCTGATGCTGATCTTATTCTCCAAATTAAACCAGGTAGCTCTTTAGCCAATGATGGTTTTTCTTGGTCTTTCAATAATAATGGGAATTACTCGGTTAGATCAGGGTGTTGGGTATGGTTGAATTATGTAAACAACAATAGCACAAGAGTCACACTTACAGAGTCGAGCATAAAGCCTCTCCTAGGCCGAGTATGGAGCCTCGATGTAGCACCGAAAGTCAGGAATTTCTTGCGGAGGACCCTCTCAAACAGCCTAGCAGTGGCCGAGAATATGAAGAAAAGGAAACTAACTAAAGACAAGTGGGGTTGAATCAGAAACGATATGCCACACACTCTTCTGTTGTCCTTACGCTCGTCTTGTTTGGGCATTATCTCCAATAGCATCCATTTTTTATCCCTTTCCCTCTGAATCAATTTACTCTAACATAGCTGCAGGTTTAATACCTGAGGAGGATTACTGGAAGGAAGATAAGGGGGTGAGATTTAAGATTTTTCCATATCTCCTATGGAGGATATGGTCTATGAAGGAAGAGAGGTACCACCTCCCCAGATTGTAAGCAAGGCCCACGATAATTTAGCAGAATGGAAAGCCGCCAACCACTTGGTACAAGGACCACGATCACTTCCGAATGGAGAGAGGAGGGCACCTATTTGGAAACCACCTGCACCGAACACCTTTAAATGCAACTTTGATGCTGCTTGGGATGAAAAAAAAAACGTGTGTGGTGTGGGCTGGATTCTTCAAGACTGTGTAGGTGATGTCCGATGGATTGGATACAAAACATACCCCAAATTAAGATCTTGCTTACAAGCTGAGGCTACAAGCCGCACTTGGGCTATGAACGTGGTGGATAACTTGGGATATGAGAAGGTATGTTATGAAGGAGATTCCAAAATACTGATGGAAGCACTAAAGGAGCCAATACTCAACCCAATGCTAGGATGCTTCACTAGTGAAGCCGTAGCAATGAATAAAAAATACTTACAACCTTCCTTCACCTTCCAAGGTAGAGAGTCAAATGGTTGTACAGACCTTATTGCTCACAGAGCTATTAGGAATAATGTTTATGATGCCACTTTAGTTTGTTTTGTTCTCAGTTGGTTGGAATCGCTTGTCGATACAGAGAAACAAAACGCTGTTGCTGAGTGATTATTATGAATGAATTTATTCTGAGAATATATATATATATATATATATATATTACCAAAAATTGTATGATCGTTGGATGAAAGAATCTTGTTAATTACTAACTTTGAGAAACCCTTCTTTATATAGTAAGATACGTAACCTAAAGAATAGAATCAACTACATAAATTTATAGGAACTAATGAAAATACTAGTACATAAATCTAGTTAATTTGTAGGAATCATGTACATACTTTGGTATAATATTGACACCCGTACATGTACATCAAGAGGAAAAAAAAAAAAAAAAAGAAGAAAGGGTTGCAGATCGGGTGATCCATAACACATAAGTACATGCCTAATTTTTCTCCTTTCTTTGATCTGCTTGCAGATCATCTTAATTTTAGGCTTCAAATGGGAAATACAGATCAAAAAATATAGATCATGCAGATTATATGCAGATCACGCAGATCATACAGAACACATTTTATATTATATTAATATTTTTTAAATTTTATAACTATTATTTTATTTTATTATTGGACTCAACCCGAATCTAAACCAAAAACCAAATGAATACCCAAAAAACCAATATTATGATTTTTTATAATATTTTGTGAGTATTTTTTGGTAATTTTAGATTGTTTTTTGAATATTTGTGTATTCAACTATGTTTTAAGTATTGTTTTGGTATTTTAGTATATTTTCCGATATTTGAATATTTGGGTAATTTTTAATTTGGAGTCAAATTCGAATAAAACCGATATGAAACCAAAAGAGAAAGTGATTTTAGTGATTTTTTTAGTTTGAATCCAAACTCGAATGGAACCGATTCGTGTTTTTTTTTGATACATTTTTTATAATTCTCTTACATTTCTATAATTTTTATAGTAAATATTCTTGAAAATTAATTTTTATATTTGTTGGTTTTTATGTTGTAATCTTAATAACTAATAAAATATTTTTTTAATTAAAAAGTTAAATTATATAATTAAATAACAATAAGTTTATAAACATCAACTATTATATAATAACATAACATAACATCCTACGTTTGTTCGTAAAGTTTTATTGTATTTAAACTATTTGAATATGAATATTTAAGTATTTCTAATTAATATATATATATATATAGAGAATTGGTGTCAAGCAAACAAACAATTATGAATGAATATATATATATATATATGTTTAAGTCCAAATTTTCTTTTTGAATTATAACTTTGAGCCATTTATTAAATAAAGTTATGTATGAATCTTGTATTGACCAATAATTATATGATAACTTGAATTCATTAATTATGTAGAAAGAAAAAGAAAAAATTGCAGATTGGGGTTGTTTGGAAGGAAGAAGGAAGCGTTCATTTTTTTCTTTATTTTTTGATCTAGATACGAATTCAACTTATATTTTATTAATTTTTTAAAATGCAACTTTTTAAGTGTGAGTAGCAAATTTAAATGCAGATTGACCCAAATACAAATAATCTATATTTATACTACATTACATTCAAAGCCTTAATTATTTTTTTGTACTGCAATTTTTTTTTGTGTGAATGTGAGAATTATATACTTTCTATTTTACAAATTAAATCAATTTTGTGTACTTTCTTTTTTCGCTTACGAGTATTTTTTGTTTTTACAATAATAAAACATTATTTATTTATTCCACCAAGAAGAAAAGTAGTCTCTTCATCTTTATCCCTTTATGATTTATTTCTTAACTCTGCTTTGTCCCTATCCTACTATGCTTTTTGCCGATCCTATTTTCCGCATTTCCAAAATCACTGTCAAAATTTTATTCTAAAACAATAAAAAAAAAACTAGTGAGAGTCTCATTGTGAGACCAATTACTTTGGATCGAAGGAGCTAAATTCAAAACTTAATGTATATACCAACGAATTAGGGGGCGTATCTTATTTATGATAATTTAATAGTACTATTTTAACAAAAGTGGCTAAAAGTTTCAACATGTGGAATTTTCCTAATGGTGAAAAATACATTTTAATTCCTGATATAATTTTCAAACAAGATAACTTATGAAAAAACTTAATCCAATCGGAAAGAGAGAAAAATCCAAAATGGTGTACTTTGTGCAAGTGGTCCTTGTGTGGAGAAATTAAAAAATGTTGACAATATTCGTGGCCCCGAGAGCACGCACACATACCAAACTCCTATCAATAAAAACAACAAAACTATCTCAAAAAGAGAGAAAAACCGTATTCACACAAATAGAATAACCATTCCTCATTAACCACAAAAACAATACTTTTCCTTTCTTTTGTTTTTCAGTAGAAGAAAAGTAAATAACAACAAAACTTTTTGAGAAAGAAAATTGATTTTCTTAAAAAAAATTATCTAATATAACCTTTTTTTTTATAGAAAACATACAAAAAGAAATACTAGAAAACAAAATGTCCTGATACTGAGTTAAGTCCCAAAATAAAAGTCATACTAAAAAATATCTTTCAGAATAAATTTCCAAAAAAAAAAAAAAATTCAAAAGTTCTGGATAATATAATAACTACTAAGTATATAAATCTAGGACACAAATCCATATACACACACAAAAAAAAAAATCCATAGACAGAACACAATATAAAGAGAAAAATCCAAACTTTCCTCTCTGGATCTCTCTCTTTATTTCACTCTCTTCTCTCTCCATATATATATATATATATATTGTCTTCTCAACAGTGATCGATCTGAACAGAAATGGCGAAGAAGCAATTGTGTATACAAGTTGTGGGAGTGTTGATGGTGTTGTTATTGTCAATTAGTGTTGAGTGTGAAGAGATCAAAACCTATAAACTGAGCAAAGGAAAAGGAAGCTTGATGAGTGTTAGTTTCACTAACTATGGTGCTGTTATGACCTCTCTTCTCCTCCCTGACAAACATGGTCTCTTTCTTTCTCTCTTCCCTTTTTCTTGTTGTCTTTTTTCTCTTTTAAATCTGATTTTTTTTTATGATTCAGGGAAACAATCCGATGTTGTTCTTGGATTTGACAGTGTTGATGATTACAAGGTAATTTCATTTTTTTTATAATTTTATCACTTAATTAAAAAAAAAAAAATCTTATCACAATCTTTTGGTCAAAACTGTGACCTTGTTGTTCGGCTAAAAAGCATCTCGTTTTAAGATTGTCACGCAGTTCAACATCGCACTTATTACACGACCCACATGATGTTATATGGTTTTCATCATCATTTTATTCTTAAAAAATACAACCTCAAAATCATATAAGATTTATTCGTGTTTTGGGATATAATGTAGAATGATACAACTTATTTTGGAGCACTAGTGGGAAGAGTGGCTAATAGAATTGGTGGTGCTCAGTTTATGTTGAATGGTCGTTTGTACAAAACCGATCCCAACGAAGGCCATAACACTCTCCATGGTACTTTTGCTTTTTTCATAATTTTATTCTTATATTTTTAAGATCATTAAACTAATTATTAATGGTTTTTATTAGGTGGTTCAAAGGGATTCGGCGATGTGGTTTGGTCAGTCCAAAGTTACGTTCCCACTAGCCACATCACTTTCAAGTACGATAGTTTCGATGGTGAAGAAGGTACAACTTACTCTTTTTAATCGTATTTTCCAAAACAAAAATAAAAAAGATTAACCCCATAATTTACTTCTTTTTTTTTTTGGTTAAAACCATAATATGTTTTCTTTTTTTCTTTTTTCTGGAATTTTAGTGATTTCTTTTTTGTAAAAGAATTTAAATGAAATTCTAATTATGCGATTCGAATAATTGAGATGTAATTGAACTTTACAGGTTTTCCGGGAAACGTGACGGTGAAAGTGACGTACATGTTGATCGGAGAAAACAAACTCGGTGTAAAAATGGAAGCAAAACCACTCAACAAACCAACGCCAATCAACTTAGCCCTTCACACTTACTGGAACCTCCACAGCCACAACTCCGGCGACATTCTCTCCCACAAAATCCAACTCTTCGCCGATAAAATCACTCCCGTCGACGACAAACTCATCCCCACCGGCAAATTCACCGCCGTTGTCGGAACTCCTTACGATTTCCTCGAGCCTCGCGTGATCGGAAGTCGGATACATGAATTACCCTACGGTTACGACATAAATTACGTGATTAACGGATCCATAGGGAAACATCTGAGAAAAATTGCGATTCTTTCGGAGGAAGTCACCGGAAGGAAAATGGAGCTATGGTCGAACCAGCCAGGTGTACAATTTTACACCGGTAATTTGCTGACACGTGTCGTCGGAAAAGATAAAGCGGTTTATAAGAAATACGCAGGATTGTGTTTGGAGACGCAAGGGTTTCCAGATTCCGTCAATCACAAGAATTTTCCGTCGCAGATTGTGAATCCTGGAGAGACTTATTTGCATGTTATGCTCTTCCGGTTCACTGCTAATTGAATCTTTCCGGTCCGATCCGGTCGGGTTGGATTTTTATAGTTTTCAACGCTTTTTCACTTTTAGATGAATAATTTACATAATATCAATAAAATATTCAACTTTCAGCATTTTTTTCTACATAACAAAAATAATAATTGCTTAAAGACATTTATAAAAATGGAAAAAGAAAAAAAAAAGAGTAGAATTTTGTCAATACACATGCATGGACCAAAAGTCTGTAAATTTCAGAAGACTTGCAAAACGTTTTTATGTTCAGAGTTCCAATTTCCAAATTGTTAAAAAGATTATTTTCACAAGAAAGCTCTAAATATTTGTAATTCCAAAACGAAAACATAAAACATTTTCAGGGTTTTTAAAGACCTAAGGAGCAGAGTTGACAGTGGAGGGCTTCTTGAACTCGATCTTGTCGACTTTAACCTCTCCATCAACGAGCTCATAAACATAAACCACAACTCGGAGACCATCGATGTCCATAAGAACAAAGCTCGGACTAACATCTTGGTTTATGCTGCTATAAGCTCCAGTTGCAGATCCTGGGTTTATCACCACTCCTCCCTCGTGTTTGTAGGCAGTGAACTGGTGGGTATGGCCAGTTACAAGTATGTCCACGTCGAGTTGTCTCTGAAGCATAGCTAGGGAGTCTAGATCACCCCATGGGATCACCTGTACAACAAATACAGAAACTGTTTTTCAAATCAATGCAAACAGATAACATTGCATAAGTTTTATAACATAACTAACAATAGCTTCCTAATGACCTGGATGAGCCAGAAAACCAATCTCAATAAAGATAAGGGCTTGTAATTATATAGGGGAAACAGACCTCTATGACTCTCTTTAGTAGTTTGGTCTAAAACATTGAGATAGAATTCGACCATGCTGGAACTTTTCAAATACTAGACCTTTCCCGATAACAATTCTCCTTAACAGTTCTTTATCCCAAATGGAAAAGGTAAATGCAAAACTGCAGATTAGAATTTAGAAGCATCTACACCAAATCAGTTTATCACTACCATATGACAATGTAAAAGAGTAGTAGCGGGATTGTGATGAATGTTCTCAGTCAGAGCTTGATTACATTATCATGCACATAGCAATGAGCGAGCCAACTCTGAAAAAATCTCATTGGTTTGGACACCCCGACTAAGCAAGGAGTTAAGGCAAGTAAAGGTCAGTTTTCTATTTTGGATATTCTGATAAACAGATGATGTATGATACGAGAATTTATTCATATGCTGCAAATACTGGGGCCTTAACTCGTAAAGCTCAAAGTGATATGCACAAAGAAGAGAAACTGAACCTGGTGGCCGTGGCAGAGTCCCAGCTTATATTGCCCAATTGTCAAGGTTTTGGTCTCAGGGTATCGTGCATCTTCATCAAACTCTCCACGAACTATATGCAAATCAGGGCAGATAGTCTTCAAGTAGTCATGAATTTCCTGTAACAGTCAAAAAAATATGTTAAACTTACCACAAACATGAACCAGAAAAGGTTTCACACGAACAAATCACGTCTGCAACTCATCTATTAAGTAAATGCCCCACAAAACTCTTAACAAATCTACCAACTAAGAAAACATAATCGAATGAACAATAATTACTCATCGATACTGGCTTTATCACTTTGCAATATAAACCAAAGACTGGTCAAACCAAAGATGTAATGAAATTCCTCTTCCAAGACTCTCTACCAAGTAACCATTAAATTCAGCACAATCCAGCAGATACAGAACAAGCTCCAAATAGATCACATTCACCATTGAGTCCCCTTTTCCATTTTTCCAGAAAATCTCACCCAACCAAGAATGAAAGCAGTTCTAAACTAAATATCCGTGATTTATACTGTTTTAATACTTAAACGGTGTTAGCATTAGATAAAAACCATCAAACAAATTTCGATTAGAGTCTATTCTCGTTCTGAAACCTCTTTTCTTCCACATATGCAAGTATTTCAGGATGAAAATTTGATTGGAAAAAAAAAACCTACTTTGATGCAGAGATTTCCAGTGCAGATGATATGTTGAATCTTCCCAGGGACAAGCATTGATTTGAACTTGGGAGGTAGATCAGCAGCTCTATGGGGTACATGAAGATCCCCCAAAGCCAATACCAGCACCATCTCAAACTTTCCCGAGAAAAGAAAAAATAAAAGAGAGACTTTCCTCACCCGATTGAAATCTGAACAAAGGGGTAGACTTCTCCCCGCAAATTAAAGAATTTCAAGCTTACCAGATCACGGGCTCGAAGAAATCTCGAAGAAGATACGTGATTGAAATTATCAGACGGAATTATGTGTATGATTCGTGAGAGAATCTCAGAGATCGCCCATGGAAGATCTCTCTCGCTCCGATGATCGGCTCTTTGACTGTGCGTTCTCAGAAAAACAGACACGACGTCGTGTAACCAATTTACATTACCCGGTTTCATCACATCGGTATATTAATTTAATGAACCAAATAAAATCCATATTAAACCGGATATAGATAATGGCCCATCAAGCCCAAGACGAGAGAGGAGTCAGATTCATTCGATCAAATTTTCAGTGAACCTATTGTATCGATTTGAACCCTTTCTTGTTTTGGTACAAAAAGTTGTTTGCGAGAATCAGATGGAGCAAAACTTTATTATTATTATAATTAGATAAATACTCGCAAACAACTTCAGAACTATTTATATAGCTCAGTCTAGACTTAGTTTTCTTTTAAATAAGGGTGATTTACTCAAATAGTATGGAATTATAGGTAAATGACTCAAATAGTATGGAATTATCATTAATTACTCAAATACTCTTGTTTTTTNTTTTTTTTTAATTGCCATTTTGCCCTTTTCGTATGTGTAAACAAAAAAGTATTTACGAAAATGCCATTAATGAAAAATGCCACGTCAGCACGAAATTCGCGTAGGTCTGTCATGAAGATCTACCAAAGGTATACCAAAGGTCTATCAAGGTCTACCAAGGTCTACCAAAGCTCCACCAAAGCTCAACCA
>OVAX01004719.1:0-11892 GCA_900406405.1 Lepidium africanum | reverse complement strand
TTTTTTATTATTTAATAAAGTTTAGAACCTCCTTAAGATACCACCGTTGAGGATGGTCTTAGTTTCTTAACAATAAAATATTAATATTATAATTATTATTTTAACTTAAAATTTTTATATCCAATCATTCTTTGCCACCCATAAAAAATTTAAGAAAACAACTTCTCTCAAAAATAATATTATTTTAATTGTTATATATTACTTTTAATTATTTTATTTGTAAAAACCTCTTAAGGAAACTTGTTGGAGTTGCTCTCAGTTTCACATCATGGTTGTGTGGCTTGGGGCCTAAGGTACCTATCAACCTCTTCACTCATGCCAGAGGTCCCAAAACAATACGATAAAATTCACAACAAAAAAAGTTTCATCCAATTGATAAGTTTTTCGATACAAAAATGCAGTAAAGCTTAGTTTACACCGACTCTTGCAAAATGTCAAGTGCTTTGAGAAGAACTTGCTTGTATCAGTTTATATCAACGCTCACGTTCTGTTGTACCAAATAAACCGATTGAACTCTAACCAGCCGCGTTTTGCAACGCCACTGGATCTCTCACTATCTCGTGATCGCGTCCGTACTGTCGCACCAGCGTGCTCTCCTCTTTCTCGATCTTGTACTCCAAATATCTCAGATTCATCTCCTTCGATGGATCCGCAAAATCTGTTTTCGCTAACCACTCGAATCCATCGATCGGAAGAATCTCAATTACGATCGCATTATTTGGCAAGAACACCATGTTCGTCAGTCCCGCGCCGTGAACGCCGAGCATCACGTCGCACGAATTCACTGTTTTGGAGAAACTCGCTAGTTTGGTGTTCGCTTCCGCCACCACAACTTCATATCCAATTTGTCTCGCTGCTCCCGCGATTTCACCGGTGTTCACAAATGCTCGCGATCTGCTCCTTGACAAAATCAGAATTCGTGGTGTCCGCCACCGATTCTGCATCCTAGTCACGGCAACGTTTCTCAATGAATATGCATCTCTGAGGAATTTTCGGAGGTTAGACATGGAATGCTCTGAATACAAAGAATTGATTGTTAGCTCTTTGTAATAATCAGGATGGCGATTAAGCCCTATGATGACGCATTTGAAACAGTGCGTTTCATCTTCTTCATCGATGTAAATAACTTCATAATTCGAGAGTTTCCTCACTAATTCCTTAAATTTGGTGATCCAACTTAGATTCTTGTTTGTCACGAGGAACTGGACTTCGCCGTGCCGTCGTGTACAGTGGAGTCATGATGTCAGTGAAATCGTGGAAAGTGTTCATCGAGAAGCCTCCGAGAGAGAAAAGAATCGTTGGAACGCTGTAATTCCTAACGCATCGCGAGCAAGTGGCGTTCTCTAATTGGTCAGCATTTTTTTCCAATTTAACCGTCCATTGTTTCACGTGTTTCATCGCAGCAACTTCGGCTTTTCTGGCATAAGGTTTGATATGCCACGTGGGATTCCCAGGAAACGCAAACGTGACCACCACGAGAATAGTAGCGGATTTACCGTGGATACGTACATTGCGGCTTAGCTCGCAAAACTTTGTACTTCCTAGCTTGTCGTTACAATGTTGCTCTGGATATTTTTACCTAAAAACATTCTCAGAATCAAAAGTAATACATAAATTGATTCAAAAGTTAAAACCACAAGTCCACAACAAGACAACATAATAATTAAGAGCAGTTATAGAATATGGACCTGAATTAATTTGTGCTTCGTAGATTGCAGCGTTAGTAGTAGAGTTAAACGAATCAAGATGATTCTTTGGCATGCTTGTGTCATTGCACAAACTAAACTTGCAATCTCCAGAACTGGATGTCACGTTATCTTGATCCGTAGGGCTAATGAATTTCTCAGAATCTTCGACTGTTGTATTGTTACCGCTCCATAACGCTTGCAGTTTCTGCATTTCTGTTATTCTTTGCATCCTGAGACCAGTGTCCACTAATAATTGCAAATTCACAGTAGAAAAAAGATGAAAGATATGTGATTGTTTCTGCGTTTTCTAGGGTTTAGAAAATATGCAGTAAGCGACTTACCTATGGGAAAGGGGTTGTGATACGGTTTGTAGAGAGTGTAAAGAGTGAAAGCGAAAAAAAGAGAGCTATGAAAGTTCCATAGCCAAGTCTCTTCCGCTCATTTTTGCTAAAGCTACGAGCAAGTATTGTATCATAACGACCATCCTTTTCTGTCATCACTTGTCTCGTAAGTTATACAATTTTTTTTTTTAAGTGGTTGTGTCCACCTTAATTTACATTCTAACCATGGTTAAATCCCATATTAACAAGAAGGAATAAGAGGATTTTTAGCCTTGGAGGGCATGAAATAAGTTAGTCATAATTTCACAAAGAAGACGAAGTTTGAGTAAGCCAGCTTTATTAATAAATATTACACAAGGTTCATGTTTTTAGCTTATTTTTCAGTAAATTAATTAGCCATTTAACTACAAGCAAAAGTAGAGAAAAAAAATAAAACATGACAAGAAATTAATTAGCCATTTAAAATGACAAAGCTGAAAGCATCTGCAATGGTGAGAATCTTGTAGAGTCTCTCAAAAACTAAAAATATTAATATTTTAATATAATTTATTTTTGTAATTTAAATTTTATTTTTAATATGAAATATAATTAATCATAAAGTAATATGGGGCATAAGAGTCTTTCATGGATTCTCAAAGTTTCTCATTTGAGAGATCATCTCTCACATCTCTCTGACTTTTTCATTATTTTTATATTTTTTTAATAGTGAGAGACTCACACTACAGATAGTCTGAGTATCAGAAGTAATGAGTACATTCTTATTGTTTTTTTTTTTTGGTTAGCAGTACACTCTTATTTGTTTTTTGTACGTTAAGTATTCTGATGACATGTTTTTTTGATAAATTGTAAATATTTCACTGAATGACACAAATGTGTTTCCTGGTTTCATGTCAAAAAGAAGCAAATATCAATCAGTCCATCAAAACCTCTAATTGAAATCGCTGAAGTGATAAACGCACTTAAAATATTTTAAAGGAGTGCTATTGGATTTGGTATTTTTATGGATTTTTTTAGATATGAAAATCATGGTTTTGACAGGCTTCGAGGTTAAGTTGTTCCATTATCGGTCACGATTTCTTTCGGGAGCACGTGTTTGCATATGACGTGTTTCCAAAAAAAAGCTTTCACGGTTTCTCCGATAATTTGTGGGTATGACTATACCTCGACCCACTTTGTGAAATAGGCTATGAGGACGAGTACAATCTTGTGCTTTCGTATTCTGGATGGCTTCATTGGCCCGATGATATTCGTTGTCCATCACATAAAGGGATAAGGGATGGCCACCAAAGATAAGGCTTATGTTATTGGTGTATGGTAGGGGCGTGTCGCTGGCACTTATCACATTTTTTGGAATATTCCTCGCTTTCTCCATCCATCTTAGGCCAATAATACCCTTGTCATTTTATCCTGATAACCAGGACACGTCCTCCTGATTGGCTTCCGCATGACCCTTTGCGCATTTCGGTGAGAATCCTTCTAGCTTCGGTAAGGCTTGTACATTGCAGGTGGTCAGCTGAAGCTACATTTGTATAACTGATCCTCTATCATATAGTACATAGTGCTTTGCATCTTAAGCTTTTGTGCTTCTCATAATGTCTCGTGCTGAATGTACCAGATGAGCGGCTCCCTCCAATCTGGTTTGGAAGTTGTCGCTGCTTTGGGAGACTCATTGCTACCTTCATCATATAATTGGCCGATGTCATCTAAATGGGCATTATCGCGTCTGTATTTTGAATACTTTGTTTTTCGTTGAATTATATTGGGATTATCCATTTCACCAATGTGGGTCTCACGTAGAAGCCAGGACGGCAAACGCATCTGCCGCGGTATTTTTGCCGCTTGGTATTTTGGGGAGTTTGAAATTATCAAACTTCGCAGTGAGTTCCTTCACCAGATGGAGGAAGCTTTCCAAGCTCGAGTCCTTTGTCGCGTATTCATCGTTGCATTGACTTGTTGCTAGCTGTGAATCTATACAGGCGTGAAAATATTTTATTCCTAAACTTATAGCGAGTTCTATGCCGACTATACGGGGTTTGTACTCTGCTACGATATTTGAGGCCTTGTATTCAAGTCAGAATGATTGTTCCAAGATATCTCCTGCTACCGAAGTGAGCCGGATTCCGATTCCAGGTCATGTTTTTGACAATGCGCTGTTGGCGTGTAACTTCCATGGTGGAAGCGTGATTACTTGATCATCTTTGGGCTGAGTTAATTCTACCACGAAGTCGGCCAATACATGGGATTTTGCTGCTGTTTCAGCCTTAAACTCAATGTTGTGATCGTTTATTTTGATTATCCACTTTGCTAACTGTCCGGATTGCCTAGGACTATGCAGGATTGCTCGCATCGGGTGCTCCATGATGATGGATATGGTGTGAGATTGGAAGTAAGGACAGAGCTTCCGGGCTATCGTGACTACAATGAGTGATAATTTTTCCACAGCACGGTACCTAGTTTCCACATATACGAGCGATTTGCTAATGTAGTAAAATTTGTTTCTGCTTTCCGTGTTCCTTTCCGACTAATACTCCGCTGACTGCAGCCTCTAGTACCACAACATATAAGTATAGGGTTTCACCATTTTTAGGTTTTGTGAAGATAGGCGGGTTAGCGAGGTAAGCATTGAGCTGATCCAATGCTTTTTGGCATTTGTCGTTCCATTCGAACTTTTTGTTTGGCTTCAATAATTTGTAGAACGGGAGAAATTTGTTGGTTGACCTAGAAATGAAGCGATTTAGTTATACGATTCTTTATGTTAGGCGTTGTACGTCTTTTGGCATTCTCAGAGGTGGTTTTCCTGTTGCGCGCTTATTTGTTTTGGATTCGCTTTGATCCCACGTTCTTGTGACCAAATACCCGAGAAATTCCCCTCATGAAACTCTAAACGAATATTTGGATGGATTAAGCTTCATTGTGTATTCATTTAGAATTTTGAAGCATTCTGCGAGCTAACTTACGTGATCTTTAGCATATGTTGATTTGACTTGCATACCGTGGATATATACCTCCATTATTTTCCAAGAGGTGCTTCAAACATCTAGTTTACTGATCGTTGGTATGTCGCTCCTGCATTTTTTAGCCCAAACAGCATTACCTTGTAACATTACGTCCCTTGGTATGTTATGAACAAACTTTTTTCTTGGTCTTCAGGGTGCTTGGGGATCTGGTTGTATCTGGCAAAAACATCCATGAAGGACAGCACTTGGTATTTGTTGGTGGCTTCCACTAGTGGGTTGATGTGCGGGAGTGGGAAGCTGTCTTTCAGGCACGCTTCGTTGAAGTCCGTGAAGTCCATGCAAACTCTCCATTTTTTGTTTTTCTTCTTGATGACTACTGTATTCACCACCCAGTCAGGGTATTTTACCTCTCATATTGATCCTAGCTTTAAGAGTCTTTCGATTTCATCGTTGACCGCTTTGGCACGCTTATTGCATAGTTTCCTCCTTTTTTGCTTTAATCAGTTTGAAAGCCGTGTCAACATTCATCTCATGAGAGTTGATTGATGAATCAATTTTGGTCATTGAAGATGTCGACCATGTGAACGTATGTATGTTCTAACTTAGGAAATGGACTAGCTCTTCTTTGATTTCTAGGTTAAGGTCTCACTTACTCCAACTTGCTTCTACGGGTCTGCAGGGTTGATTTGAACTTGTTCAAGCATTAATACTTCTGACGGATACTGTTTTGGGTTGCGGTAAGTCCCGATTTTCCATTTTGACGAGGCCTTAAGCTACTGTATTTGCTATACTGGCTTAGTCTTTGAGAGTATGAAGTTGTCTTTCTAACACTGGCGTGTTTCCTTTTGACTTCCTCTTATCATAGCGTCCCTCGAGGTGTTGAAAATTTGACGCACTTATGATAAGTTAAGGCTACTACTTTCATCGTGCGTACCATGTCCTTCTTTTATGTTGAAAGGTGCTTCCTTTTGGATCACTATGAAGCTAACCAACTTTCTTACTTCGTAGGCCTCTACCACGAGTTTAATTGTTCCCATCGATAGGGTTGTTTCTCCGGTAAAACTGGTGAGTAAGTTTGTTCTCCTTCAAACTCGTTGTCATTGAACGCTATCTTCTTGAACGCATCATGGAATAACAAATCGACAGAACTACCCGTGTCGCTTAAAGTTCTTTCTGGCGTGAAATCTCCCACGTCCACCTGGATTACTAGCGCGTTTTCATGGGGATGATTGAATCCTTATAAATGTTGCGCTCTAAATACAATGTCAGCATGATGCTCCTGGTATCCTCCTAGGTGGTTCGCCTTACGCTAATGTATCTAGACTCAGCAGAGCTGCGACCTTCCCTGAACGAAGGTGATTCTTGTTTTCTATTTTGGTGGGGTTAAGTCGTCGTCTTTGTGGTATGTTATTTTTGTCCTCAGAGGGTTTATGTCTCATCTAGTTTAGTCTCCACGGTCTTTCCATTCTTTCCTCATTCCTTCACACCACTTCTCTTCTTCTTTGAGGTACTTGACGGTCTTGCATTCTTCGAGGGAATGTCCATTTTCCTAGTTGTAGTCACAAAATTTCTTCGGGTCATAGTCCATGTAGTTCCTTCCTAAATCTTTCTTGGCGATGACATAAGAGTGCTTTCCCTCAGGTCCTATATCCCTGTGGCTGTCTTTTGAATTTTGTGTGTTCCCTTTCTTTTTGTATTGTCCGGCTCCCGCCTTTATTATTTCCTTTCCGTTTGAATAGTTGACTGGTCGGCATAGTGCATCGTCCAGGCCTGCGGGACGGTTCTGTATTAAGTTTGCTAATAACTGCGAAGTTAGCCACAACGTCAAATTAAGCGCGAGTAGAGCCATTTTGCCGTATATGTGTACACTCTTGGCTTTCATTGCTTTTAATCGGTCGATGAGTTGACGTAGAGGCTTGTATTTCTCTTGCCTTATGCTCATCAAGTTCTTGGTTTTCACCCGGTGTTTGATAAAGATCGACTACTGCTTGAGGGATGACTCTGCTAGTTCCTCAAATCCGTCGATCGAATTCGGGTTGAGTGTTGAGAACCAATCCAATGCTACACCTTGGAGATTTTCTGCAAAGAAGCGACAGAGGCTTGGAGCTCGCTTTTTCGGCTTGAGGTATGCCCTAGTCCTAGGCATTTGGGTACTTGGGTCGGGTTTGGGTCTTTCGGGTAAGGGAGATTTATACCTATCTAGGACCCATTATAGTTTCAGTTCGGGTACGGGTCGGGTATAGTCGGGTTCGGGTCGAATTGGGTCTACATTTTTTGTACCTGCAAAATACCCGAAATTTATGTTCCAAAATTCGGGTTCGGGTATTTCGGGTCCTTTTACCCAAAACTATACCCAAAAATGTAAAATTACCCGAAATAGTAATAATATTACCCGAAATAATCCATCATTGTACAACTACAATTTTTTAGCTTGTTCAAAAAAAAAAAAGAGAATTCTAATCCAAAATGAAACCAAAGTTTAATGTTTCTAATCCAATAGGTCTAGATCTTAGTACCATAATCCAAAAACCAACCACACAGTAATCAGTCAAAGTCTGCCAAAAAATAATCGAGTATCAATTAAAGATTTAAACAATATTAGAATGCAAGAAGACTTAAACAATGCAAGTAGTCACGAACTGAATCATAATTAATATCAAAATTCAACACCAAACAATTTAACATACCATGTAACTAACATCAACTTGAAAACAACATCACTTAATCACAATTAATCATATCAATAAAAGAACATGACATCAAAAATTCAAAGTAGTTAAAATAAATAAATTAGTAGTTGAATTAAAGAGTAAAAAACATAAAAAGTTTACAGAGCTTTACCTCAATATCCACGTCTTGGAATATTGAATTTAGGTTCAAATTCTATATTTTGATTACAAAGAAATGAATAATATTAGATTAGTTAGAAATCATATTAAACATAATTAAAGCTTAAAATTACTTCTCATAAGATCATCTTGAAGCTTTATATCTGCAAGCATTTGTTTTTTCTTATCACTCCTCTTTTATTCACTTTAGCCTCGCATTTTAGCCATTACTGAATGCACATCAATACTTTAAGCGTGTAGTGAGTCTGATAGCTCCTACATAGAGCCAAAAGCTGATTTGGATGCAACCGACGACACTTGCATAGCAAAAATGTCCTAGCTATTAGTGATAAAACTGGGAACTTTGGACTGTTTAACCTCCACCAAGAGAGAACAGCAAACTTAGAACCTTGTAGAATAGTTGGATTTTCCACACTTTCTTTCAAATACAAATCCAACTCATTAAGATTTTCTTCACTACATGTTTCTTGAACAAGCTCTCTATAAATATCATTCATACTCTCAGATTCAAGACCATTACAAAGAACTGCTTTCTTAGCAAAAGAATCTCCAATATGCTCTTGAGACTCAAAAGATACTCCATGGGACCGAGAAGATGTACTAGGTCCATCACTTATACTTTTGTTCACTCTAGAGCTATACTAATCAAACAATCTCCTTAAAATATCCACAATTGAATCATAGAGATGGCTAGCTTCTGCACTATCTTTACCATCTAATTTCTTAAACCAAAGCTGAGCAAACTTCATTTATTTTGTTGGATCAAAGTAGTTACTACTATCACTAGTTTATTCATTTCTACCTCTGTCCCAAACGGATCCCAATATTTCTCTAAATTTCCTAGCATGCAAATTACTTTTGACTTTAAGATTTGATCAGATCCATTACTAGTGCTTAGTGCTTTAATGTTTCTAATAATACAAACTATCTCACTATAGAGCTTATGAGAGCAAACTGAGGTTAAGGCTGAAAGAATCAAAGTGGATTTGTAGAATATGATAAGGAATTGAACTAACTTACTAATTGAATCTCAATCGTCTTTAGTCGGTGGTCCAATCCTCTTTTTTCCATCCACAATATCTTTGAAATAGTCATTGTATGGCAAGTCTTCATCCAACATTTTCTCAAATCCGATAATGAACTTCATAGCTTCTTCTAGCATGATATATGTGGAATTTCATCTTGTTCTCACATCCAATGGTACACTTCCTCTTTGAACCCGTCCAGATTCCACACGCTCCTAAGATGACTTCATTCTAGGTGTTGAAGACCTTATAAACAGAATGCCATTATGAATAACATTGATATTGTTGTCAATCTCCTCCAAGCTATCCTTCACAATCAAATTAAGAATGTGGCAGCACATCTAAAATGCAGAAACTCGCCATTCAACACCAATGCATCATCTCCAAGGTTTTTAAACTCTCCATTAAATTTCCTCAATGTTGAACTAGTTGTTGTGGCTTTTTCAATAGTTATTGTAAACACTCTTTTGATGTCTCATTTAGCTAGGCAGTCAGCCAAAACATTACTAATTGTTGCACCTTTGTGATCATATACGTTCTTGAAACTTATGATAAGCTTCCTTAATNTGTGATCATATACGTTCTTGAAACTTATGATAAGCTTCCTTAATTGCCACAAATCATCAATAAAATGTGCTGTTATTACCATATAACTAGCACGAGTATGAGGACAAACCCATACATCTGTAGTTAAGGACACTCTCTACTTGTTCTGTCCAATAATTCTCTTCATAGCTTCTTTCCTTTTGTCATAATTCTCCACAATATCTCTTATCAATATTCTCCTAGAAACGGGCTAGTACAATTGAACTTTAGAGCAAAAAGTTATCCAAGGTAAACTCTCTACAAAAGCTAACGGTAACTCTGCTGTCACTATTAGTTCATCAGTAGCTTCCCTTACCACAACTTACACAACTTAAGAGCACCACCATCACCATCAGTTCCAATCATAGTTTGATCTTTAAACTTATTCACAGCTTCCCAAAGGTTGTAAGATGTACATATGTTATTTAGATGCTTCTTCATGTTGGACGTACCAAATGTGGTTGGACATGTCATCTATTTTCCACAATAATCACAATTAGTTTAATCAATATTGTCTTTATGTCTAGTGAAGTGATCCCAACCCAAGATCTTAGCTTTTTTTTGGCATAGAACCATTATCTCCTTCTTTTTCTTTCATTTTCCTTTAATTTCCAGAACTTGGAACCTCAACATCTTCATTTGTTCCATAAGTTTCAACAGGCTGATCATGATCTGTGACATTTGGATGTACACAAGATGTCATCTGATGCCATCTGTTTGAAAGACAAACACACAAAAACATTCAATAAGTTTCTATTCGATTTAAACTTTTTATACTAAAAATTTAGACCACTTTTAGAAACTCACTTAATTGATTCTAACACACAATCGTTCATAATCTTTAAGTTTCTTAATTATTCAAGCAGACATTATACTATGACTAAGAGATATAACAATTTTAGTTATATTATATCATACTAAAAAACTACAATTCTCCTAGTCAATATTCCACTAATGATTACACCACAATGATCGAGATTGTAGATTTTGTCCACACACTTATTAATTTATATCATCATCTCATGAGCTTGACTACATTTATCTTTTATAATTATACACTAAATTGACTTTTCAGAATTCAAATTCAACACATACAAACATAAAACAGAAAAGTTACGAAGAATAGAGACAACGCAAAGCATCAAATGTCTAAACCCGGTATTACGATAGCTACGAAGTACATAAGAAGATAGAGAGAAGAAGAAGACAAACTCTGATTTAAAAATCTCTTCACTAAGAGCTTACCCTAGATTGATTTATAGACAACGCAGATGGTAGTGATTGAAATGTCACAGAAAGATTTTGCTTCGATAATAACTTCAGCTTTGATTTAGGGTTTTTCTTAAATGAAGAAAGCAAAGTAACGAAATTTTGGTTAGAAAGGGAATGAACAATCGTGAAAAACTAACACTTTGTCATTTTGATGTTAAAATGTAAGACACTAAATGTAATAGAAACTTAGACAAGTAAGTAATGCAAAATGGTTCTTGGTTCTTCGGGTACTCAGACCCGAACCTATTTTTTTGGTTCCAGACCCAAACCTATTTCTTTGGATCGATTTTGGTTTGGTTCTTTGGGTCTGGGTTTTATGCCCAGGGCTAGTATGGCATATTTGCTACCAAGCTAAATGATTTTAAGAACGCCACTGGATCTGAGTCTCCAAAGTACTACATAAATTTTAGGTTTCATGAAGACTAGACGTGCACATTGGAGATCCTCTTTATGAAGGGCGTGTTGCGGGTTAGTTCGACCATGCGGTGTAGTTATGGAACGGTGGTGGTTGCTCGGTGATATGCTTGCATTTTGGCCCATTCTAGGCTCATTAATCACCCAAGTTACATCCATAATCTTTGCATTTGTCTCATATTAGAGTCCTTTAGGTCTGAATTGCATGTTTTGCGTTGTATTTGCCTTAGAGTGGTTGCAGGAACAGTTTGGAGCATTTTCGGATCAAAAGAGGCTTGGATCGAAAGAAGAAAGGCCGACTCGCTATCACTGCTCGCCTACTACTACGAGTGAAGCAACATTCACAACCTTGGACGATGACTCGGTGCTTTTACTCACTGGTCTAGGCGAGCTACACCTAAAAAAGTCCTCAACTTTACCAGCCCAAGATGACTCGCTGGCTTGACTCAGATGGTGAGGCGAGTTGGACCAATTCGGAATCCAAAACTGCCCTACTCGCCTGGACTACTCGCATGCACCTCTGAGTCAATTGTTTCTTTGACTTTTTATTTTCCGTTTTGACCAACTTAGGTCAGATGTAAGGGGGCTATAAATACCCCTTTATCCCCCAAAAACCCTATCCACGTTTTTACCTCTTTTAGCAAGATCAAACAGCCACCTTTTCTCTTGTTCTTATTTTATTTGCTTTTTTAGTATAAACTCTTGGATTATGAGCTGAATCAATGTTTATGGTTATTTAATGAAAGTTGCTTAGTTTTAAG
>OVAX01004718.1:0-11896 GCA_900406405.1 Lepidium africanum | reverse complement strand
GATGGCAACCCATTAGGTGTGACAAGCTTACCGAGTCCAAACCGTCATCTCTAAATGCACGGAGTTTCCTGTAAAATATTAAAAATGACTTAGAAGTTTATAAATTTCATTTAACATAATTTAAGAAAGTAAAGTATTAAATTAAAATTATACCTCTACGACGATGCGGTTGACATCATCCCGAAATAGCACAACCGAAGACCCCCTACTTCTTGAGTGAGCTGGGTTAGGAGCTCCTCCTTTCTCTGTTTGAACCTCTCCACCACATCCAACACCTTCTTGTTCTCAATCACTCTGGTCTTCTTGTTGGTGTGACAATCCTTCATCAGGTTGAGCCAATTTGGTTTGTAACCATTCTTAATAGTCTACAGAAGAGAAGACATTGTGAAGCTTATATTCAATGAAATATTCAATTTTAAAAATAAAACTTACCATAACTCAGGAACATCGCTCAAATGTATGAGAGTCAGCGTTGTGTGTCCCAAATGCTTTCTCGACCTGACCAACTAACCAGTTCTTCTTGTTCTTTTCAGAGACCGTCTTCGTCTCAGCACGACTCCAGTACTGAACGAACTCTGGGAAGCGAGCTGTCGAGCAATTTGTGGGCAGCATAGTGGGATCTTTCTCCCATGAGGCCTTCCACGCATAGACGTGGTTCTTGTAATAGATATTGCATTGCTCCTTGAACTCCTTTCGAACGTCAAATGTGTGACGAACGACCCAGTTAAAATGTTGCTGTCAATTGTAAAATATTAGTAAAATCTAGAATAATGTAAAAAGTTAAGTTCACATTTTAAATTTTTTACTTACCGTGAAAGATCGAAACCATTGCTCCTTCAGATCCAATGGGAACTTGCTGAAGGTAGGGTAAGCAAACGGGAGCTGATGTGGGATCATTATCTTGATTAACGTAAGTATCAGGGGCTCAATGTGAAACCTATAATTGGAAAAAATTGTTGTAATTAAATTTTGTAATAACACAAAAATTATTATTTGGAAAAAATTTATAAAATTGTTTTTTAAAAAAATTTAATATATACCATGCTTATCCATCTTCCAGATTCGGATAAAGAATTTTAAGGTGGTCACGTCCCTTCCGTGTCAGCAACTGCTCAATCGTCAAATGTGCAGGTGTCTGTAGTACCGATGGTTATGTCTCCGAAACAGCTGGTTAACTACGAGGCGGACTCTGAGTCGCATCAGACCCCTGATCCTCTAATGGTCGAGCATACAATCGACAAAAACTATCATACAAAAACTTGAAAAAACTGAAATATATTTAATTTATCACACATTGTATATACACATTATAACCTATATTTCATAACAATTTTAATAACTATAATATTATGTTTAATTCATAAAATTTATTTCAGTAACAAAAATAAATTATGTATAATTCATTACAAACTTAAAAAACTAACAAATATTTCTAGCGTTTGATTCATATGTGTAACTTATAAGTTTTGTAAATTTTATTCAATACATATAAGATATTTATATANATTTTATTCAATACATATAAGATATTTATATATAAGAATACATGCAAGTGCTTCATGTACGTTCTTTGGCAATAAGTACGCAAAAGCAAACGGGAAAAGTCGTTGCATTACTAGATGGTAATCATGACTCTTCATACCACAAAATTTCTCTTCACTGCTGTCAATGTAGTTGCGTAGATTTGAAGCGTACCCATTCGAAAAATTTTACCTTATGTTTCATCCAATAAAAAAAAGTCTCCTGCAAAAAAAGTCTTTTAAAATACTTCATTAATGGTAATTAGCATCAAATACATGGTCAGGAGAGAACAAACCTTTTTTTGTTTATCCAATCTGAAGATAGGAATAGGGCCAACTTTGTTGTTTCCTCGTATATGCATGGACCTTCTATCACATATGTCTGGTAAGTCCAGTCTCGAGTTGAGATTATCTTTTGTTTCTCCTTGCACATTCATCACTATGTTGGTCGAATTCTCAAACACATTTTTCTCAATGTGCATGACGTCTAAACAATGTCGAAGAACGTGGTTTTTCCAATAAGGCAACTCCCAGAAAATACTCTTCTTATGCCAGTTGTGGTATTCTCCAACACCATCGATAACACAATGTCCATTCCCTCCGCAGGTCGGAGTAGACTCAACGCCAAAATCCCTAAACTGTGCTAATATTTGAGCACTGTCTGGTTCAGGAGGTGGCCCATACAACACTTTCTTGTTTTTAGTGAATAATGATGTGCTTCACCGATATGGATGATCCATAGGAAAAAAATGTTGATGGCAATCAAACCAAGATGTCTTCCGTCCATGCTTAAGCTGGAATGCTTCAGTGTTATCCATACAGTGAGGACATGCCAATCTACCGTGTGTTGACCAACCTGACAACATCCTGTAAGCGGGGAAATCACTAATAATCCACATTAACACTACTTTCTTCTGAAAATTTTCAGTAGTAGAAACATCATACATTATAGTACCACCCTCCTATAGATGATTCAATTCGTAAATCAGAGGTTGTAGAAATACATCAAGCGATCTTCGTGGGTGACTAAGCGCCGGTACAAGGACTGTTAAAAACAAGAACTCATGCTTCATACACAAGGCTGGTGACAAATTATAGGGCATTACAATTACCGGCCAAACTGAATATGGTCGCCCATGTTTCCCAAACAGATTAAAATCGTTTGTTGAAAGCCCAAGATATATATTGATTGGAAATGTCTTACATGCCTTTGCGTTTGAAGGGTGGATTATCGCACTAGCTGAATTATGTTCTGCATGCCATCTCATTGTAGCTGATGTGTGCTCTGACTGATAAAATCGTTTAAGTCTATCAAGGAATGACATATACCACATTTTCTAGTATGGGACCCGTGTTCTCCCACCAGTATCTTGGAATCGAGGTTTATGACAAAATCGACAACGCATCTCATTCGAATCCTCTCTTCAGAAGATCGTGCAATTATTTACACAAACATATATAATCTGATATGGTAATCCAAGGTCGGCTACCAATTTCTGGATCTCGTTGTACGATGAAGCGTATGTGTTATTTGCAGGAAGAAGTTTCCTAACGTCAACACATCTCTCTGTTAAATTGTAATCTATTTTGATATTCATCATTTCAATTGCGGTCGACAATGGTGACACATCATCACTGCAACCACTATACAACGACTGCTTTGTTGTATCTAACATACTAAAAAAATTTGTGCATCGACATTTGGTTCTTGTCCCCTATTTCTAGCCTCAGTAAAAAATAAACATTCTCTCTAAATGCATCGTTAACCATTTGAAATGTACCTAAATTATTTTCCACCGGGACTGTTATTCCTCCACCTAAACCAATACTGTCAAGATTAACATCAACTTCTTCTTCTACGAGGTTAGTGATTCTTCAACTATACCAGCATTACCATATCCGTTATAACTAACAAAGTTAATATTCGAACCATCCTCTTCATGCGAATACTATATTTTGTAACTCGGAAAAAACCCTCTACGGTAAAGATGACTAGACATTTTTAACTGCAATAAATTTCATATTCTNCATTACCATATCCGTTATAACTAACAAAGTTAATATTCGAACCATCCTCTTCATGCGAATACCATATTTTGTAACTCGGAAAAAACCCTCTACGGTAAAGATGACTAGACATTTTTAACTGCAATAAATTTCATATTCAGACATTTTATACAAGGGAAATACATCTTACCCGTTTCGAGCGTTACACTCTAATACACCGCCAAATCCAAAAAAAATTTCAACCCAGCAGCATACTCTTCTGTTAATGACCTCTTTGCTTCATCGATAGGTGGTCCGTCCATCCAAGATCGAAAATTTAAATTCGACATTATAAATTTTGATGTGCATAAAGGAGTGTGTGATGGAAAGAAATGGAAGTCGTTGGAATATATTGAGCAAATNAATGACCTCTTTGCTTCATCGATAGGTGGTCCGTCCATCCAAGATCGAAAATTTAAATTCGAAATTATAAATTTTGATGTGCATAAAGGAGTGTGTGATGGAAAGAAATGGAAGTCGTTGGAATATATTGAGCAAAAAATCTGACGGTTCTGACCAGCAACCTACTTTTTGGTTACAGTAGTGTCATTATATGCACAATGTGTTATGTAAACGTAACCATTTCCGTCTGAAACCGTAGGCAACTTTCGAAGATTTTTTATTTATTTATTAAATTATAAATTACATATATCCGTCGGTAGTGGTCAGAAATTTCTAACGGTTTCCGACGGGTTTATTTTTTTATTTTTAATTTATTAAATTATAAATTACACATATCTCTTTGGGAGTGGTCGGAAAAGTCCGACGGTCTCCAACGGATTTGATTTTCTGTCGAGTATTGTTGGAAAACGTTAGAGTATTTTTGACAACTTCCGACGACCGTGATTCCGCTATGATGTACCGATGATTTCTGATCGGAATACCTTTTATGGTCATGTTTCATCGGGATTTCATCGGTAATTTTTCGATAAAATTTTCTGATCAGAAACATTGTTGGAATTCGCATTGTATTATTGTAGTGAATACAGAATCTAATATTCAATTGTACATATGAAAGGAGGTATCTATGACTTAGCTAGGTAATTATTTTATTTCTTGGATTGGAATAAAAGAAACAATTCTACATAAAGTGTTTGTTGACCAACCCTATATCAACGTTAAAAAGTTCTGATAGCAACCGCTGCAGTCCTCAGTTTGAATTTACGTGCCAATATTATTGCCTTGGTTTTCTGATCATGTACTATCACAAATGATCAAGCTCTTACGAAATTGAATATGAATAATTGTGAACAAAGAGAGAATAATAAATGAGTGATATAGATTGATTGATTGTATATTAAAATTTACTTTGTAATGTAATTTACATTTAATTATAATATAAAGTATTGAATATCTGTCCAAAGCTTAGACTTTGGTCATCCGCGTGCAGTACTCCGCACACGAGACCATCTTTCATTCTTTGAATTTGGTTGAAGCTTTAATGTGTCAAACTATTATTCAAAGGTTTCAGCAAATCTCACCACATGTAAAACGTTCGGGTCAAAGTCTAAAGGACCATATAATATGCAAAGTAAATATCATATCTTGAATTATATTACATTTTCCAATTACATATTGTAGTATATGGTGCATGCACTTAAATCTCAACAATTGATATTTTGTGACGAGAGCATAGATCCATGGCTAAGTAGATGTGGAACAAAATATCGTGTGCGAGATATTTAAGAATCCAGCAGTTCGTTATGTGATAAAGATTTAGTTGAGTCTAAAATGGTTTTATAATAGCTTGGACCAGAAAGAGGCTTTAAAGTCCAAACAAATCATTACTGAGATCATTGAAAACTAGTCGAATAAAATCTATGTAAGATTGTCTTTTAAGATTTAGAGGAGTTTGTTTGGATTAGTATTAGTTGTCATATCTGACTTCAAATAAGTTCGTGGGTTGTCTGAACCTTATAACTCCTTGCTGCTCAGGTTGTTTAAGTAATCCATTGTCCTAGTTTCTATTATATTTATGAAGTTATGGCTATCTCTTTTATTGAGTCAACTGATGTTTTTTTTCCTATGTAGATTTGTAGTTATTATTCTGCCAAAACTTTTACTCAACAAAATGTCCATTCGTATTTTTAATTTTCTTGTTTACATAAATTTGTGCTTTTCTTATACATATTATTCAACACAAAGCAGAAAATTTATGCTCTACAGTTAAATCCTGTTGTAACATATATAAAATGTGATTAATTAACCAACACAGCTCCAAAGTGCGGAGAAATATCTTTCATTGTTAGACTGGTTTCAAAATATTTCGATAGGATTTAGTTATAAGTAACGATATGAAAAGCTTGGGAGGTCTTAAGTACTTATTAGGCATTGCAATGGTACGACCAAACCAATGAAGCTTTATCTCTCAACTTTGGTTTGATAACAAGCTCTTCTATACACCCATAATCCAAAACTTAAAAGGCAACTGATAGAATAGGATACACGAAACTTGTGGGAAAAACTCAGTATTTGTCACAAGAAAAGGCATCGCCTTTGCAGTGACGGTTGGTTGCAAATTCATGCATAACTCGAACGAAGATCATATGAGGACAGTCTATTTAATTCGACGGTGACTAATAATCACAAGCTATATTAAAGATTTTTATTTGTACTGAAAACAACCGGGTTCAACATGATCGATCTAGCATGCCAAAGTAGAAATAAATTTGATCAAATAAGCAAGTAACTGATATATTTACCAAAAGGGTTGATACACATTTCAGTATTAAAACATACGAACTCTTTTCTTCTTCTGTTTCCTACACGGTTAAAGTCATTGTCAAGAAACATTAAACGAAATGATGACGCACAATAGCCGGGGGATGTAGAGTTTTAGGGCTTCGTTTCCCAAAAACTAGAAAACGCGAAGAAATAAAAAGAAACAAATTTACAATATAAACCAAAAAAGAAAACATAGAAAAAGTCATTTTTGTTCTGACGCAAAATGAAAAACCTCTCTTTCCATGCCGTTGCTTTCTTTCTCTATACGCTTTTTTCTCACCCACAAACATTTGCAGACAATAACAACAACAAGCTCCTAAATTTCTAAAGATCAAAAGTTTTGTTCAAATTATAATGTCTTACTTTTGAAAAATATGGCACAAATTATAGGAACAAAAAGGGGAAATTAAAAGACTTTTCCTTAAAGTTTCTATTTTTTTTAATAGAAAAACGGAGGTTTCAAGTGACCAAAAATGGCGGAAGTTCATACGTATTATATGTTTCGTAGAATACCCAAACAACAGCAAAAAAGAATGTCTTTATTTTTTTTTGGTTAATATTATTATCTCGTGAATGACAAAAAACAAAGTAGTTCAAAAATGAGCTGGAAAATGGCTGGAAAAACCTAATCTTCCACCAACAGCCGCTTCACAATCTTTATGCTTGGCTCCAATACTTCTTCTTCCCAAATCTCTCTCCACTTCTCCGACGAACTCGAACTCATCACCTCTCTAAACGACGCCGTCGCGTCTACTCTCTCGATTTCCCAGCCAGCATTTTTCAACATCTCAATCTTCCTTATTTGCCTTCTCGCTAACGTCCACGTGTTCTCTTTGATATCCTCTACCGCCTTATTATACGCCGCTTTCTGTAGACTGTCCCACTTTATCCGTTTCGTCTCCTCCGGTGGATACTCTTTGAAGTAACCGTCAAACTCCGGTACACCAATTGCTTTCCGAATCCCGAACCGGGGTAAACCGGATTTAACCGGATCGTAAAATCTAGATAACTCTTCGAACATACCGGAATACATCATTTCATCGACTCGTTTCACTAAGTAATCGTAAAGTACAATCTCCGATACATCGACCCAGAGGAAACAACACTCGTAACGCAAATCCTTGCAGATTAAACCCGACCCGGAACCAAATGGATCTATCTTTGGGTCAAATCGGTCAGCTAAGAGTGCGTGAACGAATGAGTTAGATCCACCGGCGATTATCGGAAGCTTTCCTCGAGAAGTTATATCTGAAACGACATTTGAAGCGGCGGAGCGGAAATCTGCGGCGGTGAGTTCGCCGTCTTCGGAACTAAGCTGACCGAGAAGATGGTGAGGAACGCCACGACGCTCCGGTAACGTAATCTGATTCGTGGTGATTTCTAATCCTTCGTAGACTTGGATTTTATCTGAGTTAATGATCTCAGAAGGGAAACGAGTAGCGAGATCAACGGAGAGTCGTGATTTTCCAGCGCCGGTCGCTCCTAAGATGACGACGACTTTGTCTTTACGATTATTTTGCCGTGAAAACTGCTCCATGCGTATGGAAACAGGTTGGGATTTTCGTCGTCTTCGTTTAATGAAAGAGAGAAGAGAGGAAGAATGTGATGAGAACGACGGTGACGTCGTCGTAACCGTTGAGAGGCGATCGGAGATTAATGGGAGGAAGTTGAGTTCTGTCATTTAGCATAGACAGACACGGAAAGAGACAAAACAAAAAAAAACCTGAAGTTTCGCACGGCTCTTTGTTGTTTTCGAAACGATGCACACAACACTGCAATCTCTTTCTCTCTCTATTTGCGAAGCTTTCCTTCAATGGAGGTGGCTGACCTCTAATGCGTCACTACTTTTAAGCTTCTCCCTCCTGGTTTGGGTTTCAAAGAGGGTTTTAGATGAAGAATAAATCATGAATTTGTGCCTCAGTTGCATGACTTTTATTAGAGAGTTTTTTCTTTTCTTTTTTTAAGGTCATTTGTTACAGTGACAAAAAAAAAGGGGGCTTAATATTAATTTACACTTTTCAGAGAGTTTTTCTTAAAAAAATAAAAAATATGTTTTAAATAAATTATATTTTATGGGCTTGAATGTGGAAATTTCATCATTTAAAACGGAGAAGAAGGACAAATAAAGAAGATATATATATATATATATATATTTATAGAAGGTTAAAAAATGGATAAATCATCCAAATGGCAAAAAAGTTTATAAACCCAGATGAAATTTAGGCCACGTGTCGAACCGTAAAGCGTATAGGGAGAATGAGAGCAAAACAAAAAGAGGTTGTGGCAAAAAAGAGACGCGTGGGATGATTGCGATTTTTGCTTAAAGCGTGAATTACCACATTCACATGTTTTGCACTTATAATCTTCATATGTTCTACTAATATTTTACTTACAAGCTAACTATGATCCTAATCTTCTCTTCATTGTAATAGCAAGTAAGTTTATTTCAGAGAAACATTAAAAAAAAAAAAAAAGATTTTATCTGAGAGAAATGATATAGTGTGCATAAAATGACGAGAGCCTCATTACCCAAAAAATAATAATAATGACGAGAGCCTATAAAAAGAAAGAAACGAAATATGCCGCCAAACTAATTTCTAGTTTTACCGCTTCCTTTCTATTATTTGAATTTTTGGGCTTCATGAAATAATTTATGAGCTTTTGTAATGTGGAGCTCGATTGTTGGGCTTTTCATTGTTTGTCACCCCAATTTCGGCTTTTTACTATCTCTTAATTCTGTGATATTGAACTTTTTACAGACCCAACTCGTGTAATATTAAGTACAGTAACGCCACTTATATATATATATAGAGTTTGTTTTTACCAACCAGATACTTATATGTAGAGTTATTTATATAAATAAAGATACTTAACATAAACAAAGATCACATGAAATGCATGTTATTGTATTCCTCTTACGTACTACACAATCTTATTTTTACCAAGTATTTAATCTCCTCGGACCAGAAGTGAGAAGTCATAACATGTATAAAATAGTCATTTTCCAAAAACCATATTACAAATCTTATATATCATGCAATTTTCTTCGCCAAAATTTGACTCTTATGTTATCTCGCGTTATAAGATTTAAGCTTATATATCAGATTTCATCTATCTAAATCTTCACAAAAAATCCTAATTTTGTTTGATAATCACGTAAGTCTAGACATTTTTTACGGCCTCTTTCTTAAATTCCTAATTAAGTTTTGTTTTTCTCTATACAGAAAAGACATAGCTGATGGAAATAATCTATACATGCTTACGTTGGAGCAAGACGGTTCCTTTGTTCGGTCGTAGGCTGATGATGTTGATGTGTGTATGTTTTACTATCATCATCATCTACCTAGCTACGTACTTCTTGTGGATTAATTATTATATATCATTATTATATATTTTCTATATTGTATACAAGTGTTTTTGCAAAGTCAACGGCCTTCTCTAATCCACTACGAGAAATTATATTATTTGTTAACACTAATCAGGTTTTCTTATCTATATATGCAACAAACTAAAACTTTCCCTTTCATCCACATTATCATCAATTATTATATATGATATATATAGCGATAATAAATACAACTACAATAAGATTCAAAATGTTTCTAGTTTGTAAATCATATGATATAATCGTCCAAACTTGGTCTTCTTTATGTCAGGGGATTCAAAGGATTTAAAATTTACATTTTCGTATGTAAATGGATTAAGTTATAAAAAATCATTGACGTAAAAACAATTCACATCGATTAGATTGAAAAAATGATATCATACTCTACATATGTTAAACCTTTACAAATTAATTAATAATATTAGGATTATAATTTTTTATTAATTTCTGTTGGTTACAAATTTATCGATATACTATATATCTATTGAATAAAAAATTTAACTTGGGGATAGAACTTTTTATTAATTTATAGATATTATTATTTTACCGGGTATTAAGTGACATAAGTTTAATTATGTGTGTATATATATGCGTATATATCTATATATATCAATATCAGTACATCAGATTTATTTAGGGTTGAATACTGACGTAAGGTTTAAATTATTATGTACACATGCGTGACTAGCTAGATCCACTCGAGCATGTATTGATGATCTTATATGTTAATATAACCGCGCACCGGGAGAATTTTCAGAAAAATATGAGTAAAATATCGCAATTAATTTATCATAAGAAAAAAAATCGTATTTAACAGACATATGTACTATGGATATGCACGTATACTTTCTTTTAAATGCGATTCAATTATTATGTAAATAATAAAGATTTATTGACAATGTTTATTAAATCTTCTCCACTGTTTGATTTTAATCTTATTATTCTAAATTCCCTTTTCTTTTTGAATTTATAGTATATATTTCATTTTCAACTTCCAATATAAATACATATATACTGATATATATATATACATATATATATATATATTATATTATTTGGGATCATGATAAGCCACAATACGAATACGAGATATTCACAACATATACACATCATCTTATTTTTGGTGAGAAAATAATAATCAGAAAGAATCCCTGAATTAATAATTCGAAACTTGAAGAAAATAATTTGAGATAAATGACAAAAAGAAAAAATTTAGACAAAGCCTCCACTTGGCTTCGGCACAACTCAATAGCACATTCATCATCCGGACGGCCTGTATTGTATCGTATCTAATTAATATTAACCTGTGGTTCTAATCATGATTAAGTGTCGTAGGTCTTGTCTCTTGTGGAAAATCGATTATATATAGTCCTTAATTAACTTCGTATTTGACATAATAATTAAAAATAATAATATTTAACCACTATACTTCCAAAAAGTGTACACTATAACTGAACTTATAGAATAATCATTGCACATTATTAAATAGTCAGCCATCTAATAAATTATATAAAAAANAAAAAATTAGTATATATTACATATATAGCTGACTTTAATTGCAAGTCAAAAAAAGGAACACTAATAAAAAATTTGACTTAGTTTCGACAAAACTGTTCTAAATAGGAATGACCGGTTCTTTTCTAACATTTTGAATCCCAAATGGCCAAATTCATTGTCTATTTTCAGTGTCAATTTTAACATAATCAAATTTTAGATGTAGTGCAAAGACATACTGAAAATTTAAAATTCTTAAATCTAATAAAAAAAATTTCCAGTTAATGATTCGAGATATTCCTTTCCATTAGCCAAAAGTACGTAGTGATTTAAAATGATAAAGATTTGTATGTGGATTTTAGTCAAATGTCGAGTCCTGTCATTTTCATATTATTTGCTTGGTTTTTTACCGAAGTATAAAACTCTTTTTTATACATATTCTGAAGAATAGTTTGACTTCTGGAACAAGAGTTTGGGAAAAATATATAACGTAAATACAACGTAATAGTTAGTGTCTACTGATTTTAAATCTATTTTATATATAATTTAGAATTCTGTTTTTTTTTTTTTCACACCTATGCACAAATGATGCAGGAACAACATTCTTGCTATTTTAGTTTCAATTTCATAAATTAAATCAATAAAACTCTTATTTGTTGGAGGTGAATCCGAGATCCTATTTTGGTCTACGGAAAACAATAGGCCCAACACGCTAAGTGTTCAACTC
>OVAX01004717.1:0-11901 GCA_900406405.1 Lepidium africanum | reverse complement strand
ACGAACGGGATGATTATCATAAGTTTCAACTGTAATTAAGCTTTTGTTTGCTGTTGTTACTATTATTGTTGTTACTTTTTTCAGAGATCGGAGATAATGGAGGTGGTGGTGAATTGATCGCCGTCACGCATGCTAGATCTGTTGCAGTAGACGCCGCCACTTTCTCCATTTTCTCAAATCTCGAAAGCTTCCTGAAGAAGATTGTTCAGAAATTGCTAAATTAACAAGAACAATGAAATTGAAGCGTTTGAAATTCGAATTCAAGAGTATAAACACATATACGTATCAAAGTGTGTGAATCAACAACATTGAAACTAATAGATATAAAAATTCTCCTAGAAATCAAAATCTGAAACGAAAACTCTATCACGAACGGGATGATTATCATAAGTTTCAACTGTAATTAAGCTTTTGTTTGCTGTTGTTACTATTATTGTTGTTACTTTTTTCAGAGATCGGAGATAATGGAGGTGGTGGTGAATTGATCGCCGTCACGCATGCTAGATCTGTTGCAGTAGACGCCGCCACTTTCTCCATTTTCTCAAATCTCGAAAGCTTCCTGAAGAAGATTGTTCAGAAATTGCTAAATTAACAAGAACAATGAAATTGAAGCGTTTGAAATTCGAATTCAAGAGTATAAACACATATACGTATCAAAGTGTGTGAATCAACAACATTGAAACTAATAGATGTAAAAATTCTCCTAGAAATCAAAATCTGAAACGAAAACTCTATGTTAAAATGAAGACGAAGACGAAACAAAACACCCAAGGAATAAGACGAAGCAAAATTGAATTTTGCTTTTACTTTTGGTTTAATTTTGGTTTAATGTTANAATTGAATTTTGATTTTTCTTTTGGTTTAATTTTGGTTTAATGTTAAAATGGGTTTAATTTTGGTTTAATGTTAAAATTGGGTCATTATTCGGTTAAATCAATATTTATGGTTTAATTATGGTTGATTGGTTCAAAGTAAACCAACATAATTTTAATTTCTTGTAGAAACTGATAGTGATATTATAATTGAGTGAAAATATGTTTGAAACTTTCAATTGAGGGAGAAATAGGAATTAAAGTTTTTCAATTTCGGATTTAAACAGAGCTCTAAAGTTTGTGGGGAAGTAGTGTGATAAGAAACTTATCGGAGGGAATTGGACTGATAGCCCTTAATTTTATCCTAAAGTTTATAACATATTTCAAAATGAAATTGTTTTCCGCTTTTACTATGTAAGATATTGTGTTAATTCATGGTTATGACAAAATTAATTATTAAAAAATGAATATGATATTAAATAATTTTAAATTAAACACACCGTCTATTTTTCATATAACCATTTATTATACATAACTTTTGATAAAATCTCATCAATCCTTTTTTTTTCTTTTTTTCCACATTATTTTTTGGTAAAAATTCTCCTCATTCATTTTCTTTTCTCTTCCTTTCTTCTCCTAATTCTTATCTCTATGTTTATCTTCATTAACATTCTCATCTTCATCACTGTTGGGATTTTACATTCAGATATTTTTATGAAAAATCATCACTAAGAAACTTTAGATTGTTTCTCTTTTTTTTCTACTCTTATCGTTTAGCTTTTATTTTTAAAAGTAGGTGAAGTTTGAATTTGTGTTTCATGAACATCGATTCATAAAATTCTATCGGTTCTAATCTTCATGTTAGGGTTTACAAAGCAAATGAGAAATTTAGTGCAAAAATTGGTCAAAATGATCATAACGGAGAAATTAAGGAAGACAAAGATGTACTTATCTATACCAAAAATCAATTAGTTCTTTTGTCTCTTTTGCTAAACAAGGTATTTATCTTCTCTTGTTTTTCGTTTTTCATACATATATTTATATATATTATATGTAAAATGGGTGGTTTTAAGAAGTTAACTTGTTGGTTTTGTGGAAATCAAATCTTTGTATATACATAGAAATATTATAATAAAATTTAGTATAAATATTTGTTAATTAGTTGTATAAAGAATGTATTGAAATGTACAGTAAAACCTCTATAAATTAATAATGTTGGGACTTTGAAAAATTATTAATTTAGAAAGATATTAATTTATAGTATTTTTAATTGTTAAAATTATTTAAAAAATGATCATTTGAGACCATTTTTGGATTAATCTTTTGAAAGTTATATATTTTATAATTTTGGAGCTAAAACTGTAAGTGTGTTGTATATATATGTATATATATATATATATTCAAATTTATGATTAGTGATCTCAACTATCTTATTTCAACTACCTTAAATATTATTACAAGGAAAATAAATACATATTAAAAAAATTGAAAATTTAGAGAAAGTTTGATTATTCTACAACCTCATAGTTTGAAAATATTACATAACTTGTTTTATATAGAGTTGAACTCTAGGAAAAAATCATTTTATTTGAATTATACATTAATACATCAACTTATTTAAATATATGTATATACATGTAAATTTAGATGATTATTAATTTATGATATTGTTGGTACTATATTTTTACATAGAGATTTCAAAATAATTATTATCTTATTAATTTATTAAATTTAATCAAATTTCCATTTGAGACTAGAAAATGTTATTAATTTACAGTGTTTATTAATTTATGGAGGTTCTATGTAATTGATACTTGTAATTGGTTAGGTTGTTGGGTTAGTGTTTATGAATTATATTGTTAAGTTGATGGAAATTGAACAAAGGATTGGTACGAATCAATGGGTAAGTTGATACTTTAGTTTAAACAAGAACTGAATTTAATGGAAAGCTTAATTTTGGTAAAGTTTTAATTATTTTACCAATTGATAAATTGAAAAATCAATGACTGAAAACAACCCACCATTGGAATCTCAAACCATAAATTGTAAAACAAAGAATCTGAATAAATTTTAAAACAACCCACCATTATATTGTATATAACTAACATATATCTGTGTATATGTATGATATGTATGCATTTGCGTTATACAAAAGCAAACCTTAACCTGTCTCATCTTTGTTCATCATCTCTTCAATCCAATCTATGGAGTCACGATAACTCTCATCATCTTTGTTCATCATCTCTTCAATCCGATTTATGCAATCACGATAATCATCAAAATTGAAGCCCTCTCTTTGATTTGTAGCTTCTGTATTTTGATATTGACATGACTCCATAAGATTATGTTGTTGCCTTGTCGACTCTAACTCCATAGAATGATCCTGGTCCTCCATAAGATTATTGCAGGCAAAGTCATGGCCGAGAAAATCTTCTGACCAAGAAAGCATATCCATCTTATCAATGTCAAAAGAAGTTATATCTTCAATCGGATCATAGTTTTTCTCTTCTATATTGGGTTGTGGAGGGACCATGTTGACTAAAGCAGCATTACTTGTATCAGAAGGAAACAAACTCTGTTGTGTTTCAGGAAGAACATAACTTGAGGACCAAGGAACATAATTGGGATCTATCAGAGAGTTGTTTAATTGATTGCTCAGATCCAAATTCTCCTCTAGAACAGGTTTATTAAATGAAGCTGCATGAAAATAAATAATATCAACACAAAATATGATACGAAATGATAGAATAGCGAGAGTATATATATAGTTTAAGAATACTTACACTGAACAATATATGATGAAGATGAGTTTTCCTGTGGCAAAGAATCCCAAGGGTTACATATAGTGAGATTTTTTCTTGGCATAGTATCACTTATTTGCTTAACTTTAGCTCTGTATTTCTGAAAATTAGAAAGTTAAAATTTGTTATAATAAAGCTATAACAAGAAGCCGAACTATTTTCAATCTGGTGGTTAGATACCCCAGCTAATGGTTGATACATTTACAGTTCGGTTCCACTTCATTACATGTAATAGTTATATAGAGTTTAGGGATGAATTTGGGTTTCGAGCCTTGTCGTAGTTGACAAAAACAAATTATAAAAAAACGACCTATAAACATGTATGTATATATGTGTATGCCCTAGTTGCTGTTGCTAGCGACTGGGAAAAGAACAAGGAGTATGTAAATGAACCTGAAGGTGACTAGCGACTTGGTGATAGTTTAAGTTTGGATCATTCATAAGCTTCATAATGGATTTGGGACCAGAATCTGCAAGACCAAACGAGTATAAGAAATTGATAAAATCAAAACAAAAATTAATAAAAGTGAAATATAAACCATACGTTTGTAACCCACTATAGAGATAGCAGATAAAAAATTCATCTGACGTTCTTCAGTCCATAAAGTACAACGTCTTCGAACACTATTCTGAATGAGACAATCTTGTGTTGTTCTCTGCCGCTTAGGAGATTTGCTAATAGCTTCAATCTGATTATTATCTTTCTCCATAACATTGTCTTGTTGTTTAGTTATGTTTGGTTTCTTCAACTCTTGGTCTTGACTCTTTCTAGATAACACATGTTGCCACATGTTTTTGATGTCGTTTTCAGAAATTGGCTTATTAAGATAAAAACATGCTGCTTTTGTCAAAAGATCTGATGTTTTTTGGGTTTTTATCTCTGGAATTATCACTTTAACATAGGAAAAAAGGGGGTCAAATTGTGGAAAAAACAAATATGATGGAAACAATAAACATAAACTTGGGAGATATTTATTAAATTTGTTGAGATCTCTTAAGATCTACCGAAAAATAAAGAATCTAGTATTTATTTCTAAAACTCCCCATAAATTTTATTTAAAAAAAAAACATATGAATCAAACAATGAGTCTAATAGACTATTTATAAGAAAAACTGAAAATTTTAAAATCTTATTCTAAATAAAATAAAATAAAAACTAGTAAATCTATAAAGTATAACTAATTGAGAGTGGGTTATGTGAAAAGAAAACGTACATATGAGAGGAATATGTTTTTGGAGCAAAGTAGTGATGAATGAATGTGAATCTATGTGAGGCATTTCAACATTGGCTATAACAAGTCCAATGTCCTTCTGCTCCTCAATCAATGATAAAGCCTTACTTGCAACACCCACGTTCATCACTAAAACAATAGTTTATACATTAGATGTTTATAAAATTCAAAAATTAGAAGATAATATATAAACTCTTGTAGATAATTGCATATGTGCTTAATGGAATTTTCTAATGTAATTATGCAAAATTTTCTCAATCAGTATAATTCTGCAAAACATCCATGCTCATCACTAGTACATTAATTTTTATATTACATGTTATATAACCTAATAAATTGATGTTATAACATATAATCAATATATGTTTCAAGTAGTTATATCTGAATAGTTCAACTTCTAAACTTTTAGCAATATCATGTGGAACATTGTAACTTTCTGAAACCGAACTCCAATGGAAAAGAGCTAGCATGCGTGGACATTTAACTATTTAACTTTTGAAGTAGTTAGATTCGATGGATGATAATACGATTAGATCATATGGTAATAATGTTCAGAGTATCCTTAACTAATGGCTATATCACTATCTGTTTCTATACAATTAACCACAAAAATTAGAAATATAAAACTATAACATCAAGAAATTTTTCAATAAATGGTACACTTTAACATAACAAATGCAAATCAGAAAAACAAATTAATAATATTTTGTAAACGAAAAATGATCAAATGCAGCTGGCAAAAAAACACCAGAAATTCTTTACCATATTTTGAAAATTGTTGAAGTATTGATATGAGAGATGCGACTGATGCAGTGTCATCATCAATAAGCACGATGGAAATATGTTCAAGAATTTTGCTTCTAGCCAAATTCTCAGCCATTTTTCTCTGATTTTTTTTTCTCAAAAATATATGATTAAGGATTTGAGAAAAACTTAGGTAATGCATGTATTTATATATAAGGATGACTAGATTAGTAGATTCTGGGGATCTTAATTAGGTCAAACATTGCAAACTAGATTCCTTCTCAATATTTTGACCCTATTATGTTCTTTCTTTATACTGTATAAACATGCCAATTCTGTATAAAAAATAATCATGATTTTTATTGCTTAAAGTTTTTATCGACATCTGGTGGCTGGAAATTATAGCTCGAAATACTTACTTCAACAGTCAAGGTTTTGTATTTTTAATCGACATTTTCTTTTTTGGTGAAGAATTTTTAATCGACATTTTGGTGATTAACTCCTTTTTTTAATAATAAAATGAATCATTTAATAATCATTTTGAATATTTGACGATTGAGCAAATTCCATAATAGTTAGTCTTTGTCTCATTTATATAACCGATCTGTTTTGTTTGACCAAGATGGCCAATAAAACAAAAATGATTCACTGTTAATATATATATATATATATATATATATATAATCAAAACAAAAACACAAAGGAAAAGTATGTTTAAGAAAATTTTACTTGTTAAATTTAAAGTCTTATTTCAACTAATTAAAAATTAAATAATAATAATATAATTCTCATATATATAAATAGTAACAGTTGAATCCTCACAAAATAAAATAGTAACAGCGGAATCATGGAATATGTAGAATTGAGCAAAATTGTGAAATTGTGTTATTGGATAACTTTTTCGGTAATGGTAACTTATTAGTTAATATAAATAAAAATATTTTTAACGAAATAAATAATAAATATACGTTGATAAGGTAAATGATAACTTGTTAGTCACTTCGTATAATTGTCTTGTATTTTTTGGCTTGGAGGGTAATTTTACAATTCGTGATCACTTTAAGGATTTTTTTCACAAAACCCACAAAATAAACATGTTTTTAACGAACTAAATAATAAAATATATGCTCATTACGTTTATATTATGTAAACATCGAACATATAGAACGTATAACATTTTCTGATACATGATACTTATTAATTGATTAAGATAATAACGATCTAAATAATAAAGTATTTTTACCAACAAAATATTAGCTACATTCATCATTATCAGAGAGTGTGAGATTGGATTCATCATTATTGTTCACCAGTTCTAATAATGATAATGATGAACGAGCTAATATTTTCAAAGAATAAAAAATGGCTATAGTGTTGTGAGAGCCAAGATTTTTTGTTTAAGACAAACAAAAAAAAGATTTTTTAAGGCTTTTGGACCCAATTTTTATCATGAATTATGCTGAGATTATGTTGAGATTGTGCAAATGATAGGGAAAATGGTCATAAAATGTCAAGAGTAGCTAAGTTTTAGAAGGGTGTTAGAAAACTAAGATAACATTTATAGTTATTTGGTTGTATTTTTCTAGCTTAAAATAGTAAAAGACAACACAATTTATATAAAATTAAAACTTCAACTCTTAAAGATCGATGAGAACACTTCACAAGTACATAACGAATGCATACAAAATAGAAACAAACAACATTGTTGTCGAAATAGATAGAGAACGACATATGTGAGCCAGAGAAGCAGAACGTGGAGTAGAGTTGTGAACGTCTGTTTGTCCAGAGTTTTTGTCGGAGGGAGTAACCGGTGAAGGAAGAATCATTTGTGGAGGTGACGGTAAGGTTTGCCCTGTTGGTGCGGCCGATGGTGGGAGACGTGGCCTTGTTGGTGACTCTGGAGCCATAGAAGTCTGAGAGACATAACAAATATAATGTTTGGTTTAGTCTCATATTGAAATAGGATGTTAGATCATAGTCTCTATATATATCTTTTTTGTAAAACTCGGGAATCTAGGTCAATGGGGATTTATGAGCACAGAGCTAGATCTCCAGTGAACGGACTAGAAAATCCATCTAATCTTCGAATAGTAAGTATAAACGATTAGTCTAACTCAAGTTTTTCTAATGAAGCCTAAGACATAGTTTAATTTACGTTTGCCCAAATGCAACAATTTAGTTTCTCGCAAGAATCAAACTCAAAACCTAACGGGTTTATATTTTGGCCCTAAGCTACTCTTACCATACCATTAGTTTACCATTATTTGGTTTATACAATTGCAATCAATTCTAAATAATTTAGAAGTTGAAAATTTTCACTTCTGTAAAATAAGTGGAAAATAAAAACTTACTCGGTTATTAGTAGTATCAGTGAGTCCAATATCGTAAGTCATAGTTAGATCAGGTTTGAACAAACCAAAGAATCTTTCAGACCCTTTTCCAGGCTTGAGATTTTCATCGTACAATGCGAACAAGTATGTGTTGATCACTTTCCCTGGCATTAGAGGCGTCCCAACACCAGAATTTAAATGAGCAATGAGGTTTTTATTGTAAGCTCTAGCATTCTCAATTGTAGCACCATTCTCATTTGGGTCTCCTTTGTACGGCCAACCAGTCTCAGCCACCATTATCTCTACGTCCTTGTACCCCATCGAGCTTAAAGCTGAATACACTGCATCAACCTTCACAAAACCAAACAGATTTTATATCATTATTATTGTTTTTTATATGTTACAAATTACATTTTTGTATTTATTTAACTTTTCCAAAAAGTATGAATCCATGTTTGCAAATTTTGAACAATTTTCTTCTTTCCTTTAACTTTATAAGGTATTCACTTTATATCTTTTAATACTACTTTTCCTTCATTTGACGTAATGAAATATGCCAACATCTTTAATTTACAAAAAAAATATTAATTTGTCTAAACAAAAAAACATGTTTACTTGCTTTAATAATATATATTACTACCTTTGTTTCACTATATAAATATGTTTAAAATATATAGCTTTATATTGATTATTTTGTTTGTTTTATGTAATTTTTGAATGTATATTGTTTTTCGTTATCAACTGACAAAATATAACTTGTAGTTTAACCAGAAACCTAAAAAATATCATGTGAGAATACGTAGCTACTTAAATCAAAATTCAGTAGAAAAAATTATAGACATGAATTTAATCACTTGACCAAAATCATATATTATATTTATAGTTATCTAAATGCATTTAATAAACATAATTTAAATTATATGAAAAAAAGAGAGAGTATTAAAACACACACAAAAAGAAAGATCATGAAAATAATTACTTTTTCTGAATATAACATTGATATTTTTAATGTCCACTAGATTTTTGGTTCACAAATAATAAATAACTTATAAATAAATAAAATAATGTAAAGAGAAAAGTAAAGTGTAAGAACCTGCGCATCGAACATGTTCATGTACTTGATCTTACTGTTGGGATCAACACGACCAGGATTAGTCTGAAACAAACAATAAGCCAAAGTTTCGGGTCTCGGATCATCTTGGTAAGCAAAAAACGGGTATGGGTTAACCGCAAAAGGCGAACCGGTTTGACTATTAAATTCCAACAATCCTTTCAATATATCAGCATGTTCCGGTTTAAATGTTGCAGTCGAAGGAGGATCTGAACCGGCCAAAACCGACATTACATGAACCGTCGAGACTTTAATTTTACCGCCAAGAGACACAGCTTCTAAAGCACTTTGAACATTTTTCATCGCTGGTAAAAGCTGTGACATTAGAGTATCATCACCAAATGTTGTGACTTCATTTCCAACAGCAATTAGAATGATTTTGCTTGCTGGATAATAAGGAATCACATTGGTTTGGACCCAATTTTGAGCAAAACCCGGGTCAGATGCTAAACCGGGTACATCAGCGTTTGATGTACCGATTACGATCTCGATTCCTGTATTTGCTAAGGCTTTGATTATAGCCGGGTCGGATCCATAAAGTCGGACTTTATGGATAGTTGTGGATTGAAGAAGCTTGGCAGTTGCTGATGGAGGTGGGAGATTATCGGCGACTAAGCCGTAGTTTACTCCGATGAACGGCTGAGACTCTGTTCGAGAAAGAGAGTCTTAAGATAAGAAACAAATTGTAAATAGGTTTGAGAAAGTATACTTACTTGATAGATGTAGACATGAGAAGAAGAGTAGGATCAATGAATAAACAGAAGCTGCCATGGCTGCTCTGTATTGGAAAGCTCTCTGACTTGTTTTTGTTTTTGTTTCTATATTATGAAGATCTATCGAGTTGAAGTCGGTAATTTATACGTAATATTTATATGTAGAAAATGATCGACGTTATTTAAAGGTAAATATAATATAATTTATTTTATATTTTTATTTAAATTGTAAAAAGAGCTCAAGACTAAGCTCTTTTTGGTCTGGACCGATGTAACTTAGTGAAACACCTTTAAAATACATGCAGAAGTTTTAAATTTTTCTATTTTGATATAAACTTGGTATTTTCGGATAATTAACATAAATTTTAATTGAAGAAATTTTGTTTGTGATATATTTATGAAGACCTTTTAATTATTGTAACTGAAATTCGAAATACTATGAGAGTATTAGTTTGGACTAAGAAATCCTTTTATAATGAAGAAGAAAAGTGTTTTGCTCAAATAATTAAATATCACTTCAGCTGTTTTTCTTTCAATATAGTTTGATTTTAAAGAATCGTGGTGTCCCGTGTGATATTATTATGGTTTGGAAAATTGGGTTATAGAGTACTAGATTTATAGAAATTGCTTTCAAGAAAATGACTCCATAACAAATTAAAGAACATATTTAGTTAGTTTTTTCTTAATTAATAAAACTAATAAAAAGTAAACTAAACACTTTTTCACATAAATTAAATAGAATGAAATATTTTTCAACTTCTCTTATATATATATAGTGATGTTTCTATGTGAAAATATATCAAACCAACTTCGAATACCAAAATCTTTTTGGCTCATGAATAGTCAATAATTTTAGATCTTTGTTTAACATACAATAATACAATTTTGTAGTTCATAAAATAAACATACGAAATCGCTTGTTTTATTTATATGTATTAGCACGGATCAATCACCAAATCTGTCGTATAACTTATTAGATATTTATTTACACTTTAGTGCTTAAGCTATAGGTTACTTGCGAGAAGTGTTAATAAAAAATGTTTGTCAAAAAACATATATACAACTCCATATAAGACAAGACTCTTTTTGTCAAAACACATATACAATGTATATACAGACACACTTCCATACTCAATAGAGAAACAAAATACATTATGGTATTGTCTAAGTACGTGTTTGCAAGACAATTAAAAGAGAAAATAATAGGAATTAAGACTATAAAGTGTCTTTAGTTAATACTATTTTTTTTTTGTCAACAGGTAATAGTATTAATTAGTTGCATGAAAAAGGAGACAGAATTATAAAATAATAGATTTTCCCAACTTTTGAAGAAGCAGTCGTAACATAATGAACTACTTTAAGTAATTGATAGCTTTTTTTTTGGTTAATTGGATATTTCCTTCTCTGCTAAGAAATTGAAGGTGGTGGAGGAGAAGAGCAAGGAATTAGACCACAAAGATTGAAAAAGAATAATAAAGAAACAAAGAAGAGGAAATTTGCTTTTGTTGTGGCCTAAGGAAAAGATAAAGCATGTTAAAATTATTGTTTTTCTTCCTCAAAAAGACGAGAAATTAATTATTAAAAACAAAAGCACAAAAGGCCTAACATTTGAACCATAGTTTTCAAATTTGGGTTATATAAATAAAATTGTATATTGACACTGATAGAAGAATATTTTGTTTATATAACGATAAGAGCGATAAGCTCCAATCTATAGTCAAACTTCCCACATCACTACAAGAAAAAAGGCCTATTTCTGACGGCCAAAACCGTCGGTTTGCCGTCGGAAAGAACCTTTACCGACGACTTAGTAACGGGAAACTAGCCGTCGGTTCGGCGTGGTCGGAAAAACAAATTCCATCGGAATCCGTCAGAAATTTTTCTTCCGTCGGTAATTTCCGACGGATTAACCGTCACTTTCCGTCGGACATTTCCGACGGAAGAAAAATTCGTCGGAAATCGTTAGAAATTAACCGACGAATTAACGGACGCATCGTTGTTGTCGGAAAACATCCGTCGGGTATTCCGTCGGTAATATTACCGACGGAAACCGACGGAATATAAATTTTAATTTTTTTATAAATAAAATTTATTTTCAAAAAAAAATTATAAAATATTAAATTGATTAAGAAAAGAAATTGATAAAAATATTTATTAA
>OVAX01004716.1:0-11902 GCA_900406405.1 Lepidium africanum | reverse complement strand
CTCTTTCCTATTGTGCTAATTATTTTTAGTTAAAAAATAAGTAAAAGAAATTAAACAAATCGTTTTCTTTCTCACTTTCTCCATCTTCACCACTTCTCCTCTTCTCTCTTCTTCTTTTTTGGTTTCCCACATCTGAAGCATTTGGAGTTTTCCATAATTTGTCTTTTTTCTAGATTTTCTCCAAGGAGTAAGGCATTCTGATTGAGTCTCCAAAGAAACATCTTAATTTTAAGGAATAGTTAGTGTCCCATATCTCATTTTTCGAGTTGAACGGGCTTTGGTGCAATTATTTTCCTAGTGATTGGTTTCCTGCTTCAACATTAGCATAATCTCTTGATCAAATTGAATACATACTTGACTTAGTATGAAGCCAAATTAATTTTATCTTCTGAGAACTTGGCTTTATAGAAAGTATATCTTTTTTTACTTCAAGAATATGTTGTCAGATCTTTGATAAGTCCCACTCGGCTGAATTCTGGTAGAACAAATGTGCTACAAAGAGGAGTGGTTGATCCTTGGGTCTCGGTCCATAGATTCGGGCTTTTTAAGAGGTTGATAGCCATGAATCCTTGCAATGTGAGTATTTTTTGCATTGCATATGACTTTGCAGCTATTATCCTTTACCAGGTCTCTCCCTATCATAACCTCTTTCTATCCATGAGATGAGTTTGTTGTCTGGTTGCAGGTCGGGAAATCTTGATTGTGAGCATAGTTTGCCATTAACACTCGGCTGAGGAGGCTAGAAAGATTCAGTAGCATACACCAACTGGTTTTTGCAGGGAAAGCATTGTTAAAAGCTTGGATTACTCGGAATCCAAGTCCCCCAACCATTTTGTTCTTGGTGAGTTATCCCATGCCACCCAACACATTTTCTTCTTTCCAATTTTTGTGTCCTACCAGAATCTAGTGAAAAACTAGGTATTTTGTGACAAAGATTTATTGGAAGCTTGAAGCTTGACATGGTGTAAGATGGAATTGCAGAGAGGACATACTTTAACATTATTAGCTTTCATGCAGGTGATAGCTGTTTCATTGCCCAACTCGCGATTTTTTTTTTTTTTCTTTCCATTAATAAGTTGAAGACATCTGTTTTCTGTCTCCCAAAATTTTTTGGGATGCAAACATAATTTCCATGCCCACCTTCTTTTTGGATATATATGATATCTTTTTCAGCTTCTTTTACACTATTGGTGTCCTTGATGCAAAGGTTATCAGTGATTTCTCTTTATTAATGATCTGGCCTGAGACTACTTTATATTTTTTTCTAATGATTTCCTGCAAGGAATCGCAACATCTTTTCTCTAAAGTTGCAGAAGAAGACTGTGTCATCAGCAAATAACAAAAATGATTGATGCTGGGACTATTTCTCGCCACTCTAATTCTGGTGAGTAAGCCTTTGTTTAGCAAAAGTGGTTGACACTGTATCTAATTCGAGCTGGCTGAGTCGAGCAACATGTTGCAGGAGATGTGACTCACTCTTTGCACGAATCCGGGCAAAACCAATACCAAATCATATTATAAGTCAAGATGTCAACCTATGAAACATGTTGCAGATTCTTACAAGGATTTCTTCTTATCTAGCAGTAAGTGGGAGCAAATTAGATCCTTGGATCAGAAGGTCATATGGGTTCGACTACTCTAGTTCCCTCAAGCGGTACCACGATAATCTTCCATTACTTGCCTAGCGTTGAAAGATAGATATCCACATGAAGCTAGATGAGAGTTTATAGGGGAGGGGGAGGGGGCAAAGTTATGTCTTATATGGTGACAAAGATGAATCACGGGATCATCTTTTCATTGTCTGACTTTATAGCTTCACTGTATGGTCAGACCTCAAATATGGGCTCTTTGGCTCTTCAATAACTCCTAAATGGTATAATAAAATAGCTTCCATGATGTCCCTTTGTACTCACAACATCTACTTGATTCTAAAAAGTTGGTTTTCCATACCACCTATGGCATAAGAGGAATTCTTGAGTACACCAATCTGGTTGGAAGAATGCCAAGGACCTATCCTGCAAAATTAACAAGGGGGTTTCATTATCCATAATTAACATAGACGATATAAAAAAAATGCCCCAACTTAATAATAATAAAAACATCTAAAATGACAAACATTATGGTCATATAGCTAAAATAAAATAAGGAAACGAAAAAATTGTTTTAGTAGTAGATCATCTTTTCTGGTATATATATCTTATCATTATTTTTCTAAACACTTATGCAAAGTTTTAAAAAAAAATTTCATAAAAAAGTGAAGTTTCAGATTCGATGAAAATTTTCTACAATATAAAACACAATTTTACAACCTTTACCTACAATTCTATAAACCAATTAGGTAAACAATAATGAAAAAAACATAACTGGTTTGGCCTTAGTTTGTATTTTATGTAACGTAATATTTAACTATATTTCTATTTTTAATTTTAACTAAAAATCCATATCTATTTATTAGTATCTGTAAAAACTTATTTACTTAATCTCTCGCACAACACACATATACGCCCAAATTTCAACTATTAATTAGAGTAAATTTAATAAAATATGCCCCAAATTTTTTGCAAAAAAATAATTGTTCTAGGCAAATGTTTTTTTTTTCTCACTAAGGCACGCCCCTAGGAGTTAGGAATATAATTAGATCTATTTGATACCAAACCCCTCACAAGCTAGGTGGTTTTCTTCGGCGGTGATTTGAAACGAAGACATAATGATTTTTTCTAGTATATGACCCAATAAACATATTCAGTTTTTGAAATTTGATACTTTACCTCATTTGTAAATATATTTCTAAAACTTAACAATAAATCTCATTAAGAAACTAAATAAAAAATTCAAATTTTTTATATAATTTAATATCAGATTTTCTAAAGTTATAAAATATATTTTTTTAGAAAAAATTATAAGAAAAAATTATTATAAATATTTAAATTATACAAAATACCATAAAAACTCGAACCTTTTTTATTTGTTGAAAGACTATTTTACCCTTTCTCTTTTCTCTCTATCTCTCTTCAATCTGGACTCTCTATTTATCTCTTTTCTCTTTTTTAGTTATTAATCTTTTTCTCATCTTCTCTCTTATTCCTCTACATATTTTTTCTTAAATTTCATTTATCTTTTCATGTTTTTTGTTCATGTCTACGTGTCCATATATTCATTTTCCCATATATACCTTTATGTTCATGTCCAAACAATCTCTATGTCTGTATTGTAAAATTATTCCTATGTTTGAGCTATAAGAGATGATGTATATGTATGCTCATGTTCATATCCCCATATTTTAAATCTTTTCATATATTGTTATGGAAAGAAAAACAATGTCATGTTTATATCCCCTATAATTTATGTCCATGTCTCGAATGTTTTAAATTTGTTCATGTTCGGCAAGTTTTATGTACATGTCTCTAAGCTTATTTATACTAACTATTCGTTGGTCATAAGAGGAATATGAGACTTTTTTTTGTTTTACAAAATTTAGAGAGGATACCAAACCTAAAGGCGATTCCCGATATCCTTTCTTCGCCGCTTTCTCCATGGAGGGCTCAGTCCCTTCATCGGACTCTTCTCACTCTCCTCTCTTGTCTCCTTCTTCTTTCCCTCCGTCTCCTACGTCCGCTCCGACTTAGCCATGGATTTCTGCTGCTAAGAAATCTAATCCCGTCCTTGCTTCTTATGATTTGTCTCTGCAATTTGCCGATGGAGTAGTCTCTGCTTCACTCCCAGATGATTTGTTTGTTGATTCGACTCCATTATGGCATAATCTAGTGCTTGGACATTTTATTGGAGATGCTCCACGTATAGGTACTATCCATGCCACAGTTAATTGAATTTGGAAGAATCCCCTAAAAGTTGATGCCAATTTCTTCTCTTCCAAAAGCTGTTCTATTTAGAAGTGATGATGAGCCAACTCGCTTAAGAGTTCTGCGTCGTAAGTTCTGGCACATTAGTGATGTTCCAATGGTGGTTCGCCCATGGACACCAGAAACTGCTAATGAAAATCATGATTTGAAATCACTACCAATGTGGGTTGATTTTATGGATGTTCCTGCACATCTCTTCACCTACAAGGGTCTTAGCTACTTGGCTAGCCATGTGGGAGAACCGGTCAAACTCCACCCCAAGACTCAGAAATGCCTTAGACTTGATGTGGCTCGGTTATTGGTGAATTTAAACTTTGAAAGTGATTTGCTCGGTAAGATTTATGTTCATGCTGGTGTATTTCCTGCAGCCATTGTTCCTGTTTCATTCCCTTGGATGCCACCACGTTGTGCTAGCTGTGGGAAGTGGGGACATGATACAAATGAATGTTTGATACATAAGTCTGTTGGTGAAGTTAGTATTCTTCCGAATAAGAGTGTTGAATCGGTTCCAGCTAAGTCCCCAATACCCGAAAATAAAAACAAATCAAATGTTATATCAGCCAATGCTAGTGCTTCAAAGAAGGTTTCAAGTTCGGATGTTGTTGATTTGGGCTCCTCCCACCCTCAGCCAGTCACCGATCCACCTCCTGCATCTCAAATTAATAAGAAGAAAAAACACAGACAAGGAGAAAGTACCACACAATCCAATGATCAGCAAAATTCATAGTGGAAAACGGTAAAGCGTAATGGTAACGGCTCCTCCCCGCAATTTTTTCAGACTGCTACTGTTTTATTGCCTCTCTCCCCCTCGTCACGATACACAGTTCTTGCTGATGTTCGGGAGGATGGGGAAATAGTGGAAGAGACTGATGGTGAAAAAGAAATCAAACCTAATCCTAGAGAAGGAATTAAAATTCATCGGCCACAGATTGTACGCACTAACGATTTGGTTATTGCAACAAGTAAGAATGCAGTCACGAAAGCTTCCGCCAGGAAGCAATGATGTCTTTCTTTGCATGGAACATGCGTGGGTTTAATTCGCCACGCAAACATGCTGCTGTTCAGCAGTGGATAAAGGATTATAAACCAATTTTTGGTATTATAATTGAAACAAGAGTGCAAGAAAAAAATAGCTTGGACATTATGAGAAAAGTAATTTCGCATTGGAATTTTGTAACCAATTACGACCGGCTTGGTCGTTTGTGGGTACGTGTTTCGGATGCCTTGGATGCTTGTGTTTTTCTAGCTAAGAGTGCTCAGCAAATCACTCTTGGTCTTCATTCTAAACAGGACGCTTCCACTTTCATGTGCTCTGCCATCTATGCATCTAATTTCTAGGTGGATAGACGAGTTTTGTGGCAGGAACTAATTGATATAAGATCGAGTTACCATTCGATTCTCAACCTTTGGTGATGTTAGGTGATTTCAATAAGATTTTGTCCCATACAGAATATTCTCGTGCTCTGGACTACCATGTTTGGATGCCCACATATCCACACTCTTACGCTTTATTCGAATCCGGTGGTATTGTAGATCACATGAGGAGTCTGGTCCAGTTATCATCGCAGCAAGCAACAAAAAGAAAGCCCTTTCACTTCTTTAGTTACCTTACGGCTCACGATCAGTTTCTCCCATCAGTTCGTCAGATTTGGGACAATACTCCGCCACTTTACCATTCCCGGTCTGTTCTATCTTTTACAGAAAAAATTGAAATTGCTCAAGCCTGTTCTTCTAGCTCTCAACTCTACAAACTACAGAGATATTTCAGGTCGTACAAAGGCTGCCTATAACGATCTATGTGTGGAGCAAGAGGCTGCTCTTACTCAACCTGACACGGCACACTTTCGGGCTGTAAATTAGGCAACATCTAAATGGAATCATTTGGCTTCCATTGAGAAACAGTTCTATAGACAGAAGTCGAGAGTAAAATGGTTAGCTGAAGAAGATCAAAATACCTCTTATTTTCATGAGTTTCGAGGACACGAGCTTCAAAGAATGCAATCAAACAATTAACTTCTACAACAGGAGAAGTTTTGACATCTCATGAGGAAATCAAACATGAAGCAGTGTCTTATTTTCAAAACTTTCTGCAGGCGGACCAGTCTATTGAACCTATTAATGCGGAGCTGTTGGCTAAGTTAGTTGATTTTCATTGTCCTGCATCCCAAGCAGCCACTTTGGTAGCTCCGATATCTCCCTCGAAAATTTAGCAGGTACTATTCTCAATGCCATCTAATAATCTCAGGGACCAGATGGGTACACAAGTGAGTTTTACAGAGCAGCATGGTCAGTTATCGGACTAGATGTTGTGGTGGCGGTGGCGGTGCAGTCCTTTATGTTTAGGTTTCTTCCGTGTGGAGTAAATGCAACTGCCCTTGCTTTGATTCCTAAACACTATGCTGCAGCAACTATGAGGGATTTCAGGCCGATTGCTTGCTGTAATATCATCTATAAGGTTATTTCTAAACTCCTTGCTAATAGGTTAAAAGCTATTTTGCCATATGTTATTGCCCCGACTCAATGTGCCTTTATAAAGAAGCGTTTACTATTGGAAAATGTGCTTCTTGCCATTGAACCTGTGAAAGATTATCATAAGAGGAATATCTCACCAAGTTTGCTATTAAATTTGACATTGCTAAAGATTTTGATACAGTTGATTGGAGTTTCATAGCAGCTGTCCTTAGAGCAATGCAGTTACCAGATATTTTTGTTAATTGGATTTCAGTCTGTATCTCGACACCATCATTCTCGGTCTTGGTTAATGGGGAATTGGAGGGTTTTTTTACAAGCAAAAGAGAGATTCGCCAAGGCTGCTCTTTATCGCCATTCCTCTATGTTATTCCGAATGATGTTCTGTCTAAATTACTCAACAAGGCTGCTCAAAGCTCTCGATTTGGGTACCATCCTTACAGTAAGGACGTAAATCTCACACACTTGAGCTTTGCGGATGACATCTTGGTATTTACAGATGGTAAAGCAAGTTCTTTGAATGGGGTTGTTGAGGTCATGAAAGAATTTGGTGCTATATCAGGTTTACATATTAATCCTGCCAAATCTTCTATTTACCCGGCTGGGAAAATAAATGATACCTTCCTTCATGCTGTAGCACAACACTGCATCACCAATTCGGTGTTGCCAATCCGTTATCTCGGGCTGCCTTTAACCACAAAATCTCTATCTCGTCTTGACTATGGGCCTATAATTGACCAAGTTAAGAGCTGTATGAACTCTTGGGCTAGCAAAACTTTGTCCTTCGCTGGTAGGTTACAACTTGTAAAATCAGTGGTTGCCAGTACTGCGAATTTTTGGTGTGCATCCTTTAGGTTTCCAAACCGATGCCTAGACGAAATAGAGAGATTATGTGTGGCGTTCTTATGGTCTGGTTCACCTTCAAATTCAAGCAAAGCAAAGGTAAACTGGATTGAGGTTTGTAAGCCTAAAACCGAAGGTGGTCTTGGGTTCGGCTTCTAAAGTATTCATCAAAGGTCTTTGCTTTGAAACTCATTTGGAAACTCTTTTCCTGTCCTGATTCTCTTTGGGTTATTTGGACAAAACACTATCTCTTGAAGTACAATTCATTTTGGGAAGTAAAGAGTGGAACTAAAGGGTCATGGATTTGGAGAAAGCTTCTCGAATTGAGAAATTTTGCTTATAATTTTCCAATGTCCGAATTGAAACAGAAACGTCTGCATCGTTTTGGTTTGATAAATGGAGCTCTCTTGGTAAAATTATATCTCACGCACGAGTTTCAGGTACTCGTTATTTTGGGCTCCCCCACTCGGTCAGGGTAAGGGATGCAGTTGCACATTCTCGGTGGCTTCCGCAGGTGTCACGCTGTTGACACTTGGGACAAGTTCTTGCTATGATCCGAGCTGAATCTCTACCAAAGGAAGGAGATGCCGCTTATACTTAGTTATGGCTGCATTTTTCAGGCGAATTCAGCACGAAATTCTCTTCTTTGAGGACATGGGAGAATCTCTGTGTTCGCCATCCAAAGGTAGCTTGGTGTATTCTGATCTGGTTCAAGCAAGGTGTGCCTCGATTCTCATTCATTGCATGGCTAGCTATCAAAAATAGACTGTCAACTGGTGATCGTATGAGGCAATGGGGTAGAGAACAACATTGCGTCTTTTGTGGGAAAAGAAATGAGACTTGTGACCATCTATTTTTTGCTTGCCCATTCAGTTTTACAATTTGGAATAATCTTTGCTCCTTGCTGCTTCGTCAGTCGCTGACTCCAGATTGGTCGGATACAGTTTCCTTCTTAATTGCGTTCAAGGCTGACGTTAAGGATGTGGTTCTGAGCCGGCTTGCATTCCAAACAAGTGCTCCTTCTCTCACACGGTTGATAGATAAGACGATTCGAAACCGCATCACCTCGCTTCACTGTACCTTCCCTCATAAGCTCCATGGCCAAATGCAGAGATGGTTTGAACTTAGGATGAGTTGATTTATCTAATGCTTTGATTAAATTTGAGTCTTAATTCTTTACATGTTATAAACCTTTTGCACATAACTTTTTTTATCAATAAATTTCACATTTCAACAAAAAAAATGTATATTTTTTTTGTCAACCTTACTTTTATAGTTAGATCGACATGGTCCGATCTATAGCCAAATAACATATCTTAAAATCTCTCTTTATCTTTTTCGTTGCATCGAGGAAAAATGTACTCTGATACATTGGATCACCTATCCTTAACAAGGGGAATATGAGATTTACTTTGATAAATTAAGCATATGAAAATCATTGCCACTTACTCTGCGCTGTACTCGTTTTTTTCATTAGGGTTATTTAATCTTTAAGTACATGACCTTTTTTTTTTGGTTCAAACTTTAAGCACATGACTGAAACTTTTTTTTTTTTTTAATAGGTACACATTATTAGAGGTCTCCTGTCATGCTTGCAATTCCGTGCAACGATATAAAAATAAAAATATCAGAAAATAGAATATCTTTTATTTAAGAAATGACACCCATCTTAATATCTTATATATATGCTAACTCGTTTTATACATGCCTTTTCCATTGCCATTATTTATATTGTTAGCAGTCTTAGCAATTTTATACTATTCACTATTAGCAATTTTATATTATCCACTATTAGTATTTTTTCTTCTTGTTATTGTTATACGTTTTTTACAAACAACATTAAACGTGCCAAGATAAATGAAAGAAATTTTAAAAAAATTTGTTGTCATTCTTAGGTTTTTTTGTAACTCTTTGAAAATTTTAGGTGATTTATTTTATAGCTCTCGAATTAGTTAAACCTCTATAACTTAATAATGTTGGGACTTTGAAAATTTGTTAATTTATAGAGGTATTAATTCATCCATCATAAATTAATAATATAAAATTATAGTATTTTTAATTATTATTAATCTTTTGAAAGTTGTAAATTTTATAATTTATGATTAATGACCTCAACTATTTTATTTCAACAACCTATAATACTATTACAATAAAAATAATACGTATAAAAATTTTGAAAACTTAAAGAAATTTTTGTTATTTTTATGACATATTATACTACAATATCATTGTTTGAAAATAGAATACAACAAGTGTTTTATAGAGTAGGGCTCTAGGAAAAAATCATTTTCTTTTAATCATATTTTAATTTATCAACTTACTTATATATATATATATATATATATATTTAAATTCATATAATTATTAATTTATGATATTATTGGGACTATATTTTTACATAAAGGTTTCAAAATAATTATTATCGTATTAATTTATTAAATTTCATCAAATTTTACATTGGCCTGAATTGAAACTAGAAAATTTTTATTATTTTATAGAGGTTATTAATTTATCGGATATTAATTTATAGAGATTCTATGTCGATATAAAAGAATCTTAGTACTAGTATTCTTTAGTATGTCTACGTACATTTATCACATATCTAAACGATTTAGTGATAATTACATTTTGTATATTCTTTTTGTATTTAGAAGATGGAGGATTAAATATATCACAAATGTTTCCGGCCACTAAACTGCAAAAATAAAAATAAAAATAAGTTGCCTTAAGTTTAATGGCAGGTGGTAAGTCTATTAAAGGCAGGTACACTTGCATGTCCAGCGATCAAATCTTGCCGTCTGCATTATGCAGGAATTTGACTAATGAGTCGGCCAGTTATGACCCAATATTAACAAAAAAAAAACTGCAGAAAAAAAAACTAAGAAAGTACTGGCTATGCCATTAAACCAAAAGAGTCGTAATTGACTGACGGTAGCCTACAAGAAAAATTTTGTTAATGAAGTCATAAACTTTTGCAAGCCAACACAGTTACAGTCGAGTGATAGTATGTTATATGAGTTCGAACCTCTTTCACCACACGATATACGTGATAATTAAAAGAACTTGTTTCGTTTTCTAACATTCAGATATAGTTGAACTTATAACAAAGGTAATATGCTACTTAAATACGAGTTACCTTTGACTAAAAAAAAAAGAAAGAAAACTTTGCACTATATTAGCAATTGTTCAAGCAGGATTTAGCACAATGAGTTCTAAATCCAACTATGATATTCAAGAAGGAAGATGGGTAAGGATCCTGATAATTCGAAGAACAAGAAATCACCAAAGTTAAAATTGCCGAGTAGAATGTTATTGCTTATAGTTTAATGCCAAAAAGCTGATCCCTTTCTGAAGGATCTTCACCTCTCTTTATACATATTGAGAGGGTTTACATCTTGTTTGAAATTGGAAAGAGTACATTTTTGTTTAGATTTGATATTATCTAAAAATCTTTGCTAGATTTCCGAAAATTTTCCATATTGGAATAAGAAAATTTTTATTTCTTTGTCAATGACGTGTCGTCCGACTTCTTTCTTCTCTTGACGAGTATCCGAGAAGGAATTCTTCCGAGTCGATAGCATATATCCGAGGTGGGGCTTCGAGGATCTTGCTGAGTTAAAGACTTAAAAATTTATGACCATTGTTTCCCGTGGACCAAAGTAGGATCTCAAATCTACCTCCAACAATTGTCCCCCCATAGACTTGAAAAATTATCTTGGAAATTTCGAGTCAAAAAGTTTACCTGCTTCTGGAATCTTTAGTCCATGTGTCATCTCCTGACTGGGCTACTTTGGCGGTTTAGCCTGCTAACTAATAATTACCGTTTGGCATCATTTCAGCTTTCGGTAAATTTCTATAATTACCACGCTCTTTTACTTTACCCTTCACTTGCATTTGCGAACAAAAACTTTCTTCGTCATTTGTATTCTCTATCTTCGATACTAACTTTTCTCCGAGTTTATTCCTTTGAAACTTCTTGTCTTTTTATTTCAAAAGAATGTGTCTCACCTATTTTCAACTTCTTAACGTTGAAGATGGCTTGAATGATGTCCTTGTTGAGGTGAATGTACATCCCTCAGAAGAGGCAATTAGAGCTGTTGGTTCCCCTTCCGTCCCAACTCTGGACATTGATGTGGTCTCTACTGGACCAAATGTTAGTCGTAGTAGCTCTCAACCTCCTAAGAGGTCGACGGTTGATACCCTTTGACTTGGGTCATCTGCAAGTGCTTCTGGTGATTCTCCATCCAACGCTCTGAGAAGGAAGAGGAGAAATCCTTCCGACTTCCATTTCACTCACAATCATACGAGTACGGCGCCAATCATGTCTTCTTGTGTCAAAATATGTTGATCTGATGCGTTTAAATCATAACTTCTTTGGAGCTTCTTCCTCCCCCAGATCAAATGCAGAAAAGGGAAGAGTACAAAAATACATCATTCTTGCTTTTTAGGGTTTAACTCCTTTTATTTCTGAGTTAAAATCTTTTTGGTCATACTCAATCGTTTATCTGAATTTATGTTCTTTGTTTTCTTTTAGTTTATCGCCTATTTTATCGATATCCTATTGGAGCGAGAAAGGTCCCAAGCTAATCCAGATGAGAACGCTCGGAGAACTACTAACCTTGTTGGCCGAGCTGGCCACTCTCATCTCGAAGCGGTGGAAGCCAGATCTAAGCTTACCGCAGTTGAAGAAGAACTTGCTCGTGTAAAGAACGAGTTGAAGCTAGAGCAAG
>OVAX01004715.1:0-11904 GCA_900406405.1 Lepidium africanum | reverse complement strand
CGATAACCTTGTATACTACAGGGATTTGACTAACGAGACGTAAAAATCTTGTTATCAAGAGATCCAAAAGAAACCCTAGTTGTCATCTAATCTGACCACATGAAAGAGAAAGGAGAAATGATGGATGAAAACGACTTGGAATAGAACTAAATTTGGTGTGTGTCTTCCTAACTCTAGTATCTACACGTAGTCGAAAACATATTTGAATTCAGAGTTCTGGCTAAAATGTTATGGTGGTTTCCCCATGACTAAAATCGGCAGATCGAATCCGCGATCAACTATGTTGAGAAGCAGTTTCCTGGCGAACCAAAAGGAGCTAGAAAACGATTAACATGTTGTTTAAAAGCCCAAGAGTCTACTTTCCAGATTTAGTGTGATCACAATTTGGAGTTAAAAGTGAATTGGAAGATCGACTTATAGTTAGACGCGATATTTCTCATCTGTTTTCATTTAGGCCAATGTGAGGGTGTGTGATTTGTGGAAATACAACTTTTTTTTTTTGATGTTTCATGATTCATAAAGTATTGGGTTTGATGCAATGTTTGGTCCCATTTTGATAATATATTTGAGGTTATGTGGGGCTAAGTAAGTATGATAGTATATGGGTTATAATATAAAGTATTTATGGGTAGATGAAGCGGCAGACCGTGGATGTTCGGGAGCCGTGGATTCTGAGATGAAGTGAATTGTTGTGGATGGTCAGCAATAACCATGGATGGTCGGTGGTCATGGATTCGTATTCAGGGATGAAGTGGCTTGCTGTGGATGGTCATCAATAACTATGGATGGTCAGAGGCCATGGATTCAACAAATTTTGTGGATAGGAGGCGGACTGTAGACGTTCAGTGGCCTTAGGTAACTTATAAAGTTGATATGTGTGATTTGTGATTGTGTTTAATGCTATACTTGTGTTGATTGATGCTAAAATTAGGAATGTGTTGTTGTATTTCAGTGGACAGAGATGATCTCCTCACTGGGTAATTCGTTACTCACCCCTTTTTTTTATCTTTTCCAGGTTTGTGATTAAAGATTTTAATGTTGAATGATTTTTTTAAAAGAAGTTGTTTTGGGCAAGATCAAGGAATAATACGTTGTCTCCTAAAGTCGGGAGCGGGATGTTACAATTGGTATCAAAATCAGGTTAAGGCCACTTCGGTTATGACCCGAAGGGTCAAGATTTTCAAATGATTTTAAGAAAATGGTTTCAAATGAAAATTTTCAAAAGTTTGGTTTTGCAAAAAAAATGTTTTAAAATATTTCAAATAAAAGTTTTGAAAAATAAAAATTGTTTATTGATTGATATTGAATGTGGTTTGTGTGCATTGTTTTGAGTGCTTGTAGCAAGTTTCTTAGTTGAGTTAGTTTCGCCGAGAAGTTTAGTTTCAAATGTGTGTTGGATGCGCTGCAAAAAGTGGTTCAAATGTCCGATGGAGCAAGAAATAAGTTTGTTCAATTGGTGATCAAACTATCATCCAAGAATTCAAGGACGAATTCCATTTAAGTGATTGAGAATTGTGAGACCCCTCCCTTTGGGCCAAATTAAAGTATTATAATCTACTCCGTTAGGCCCAATAAGTGAATAAAGCCCTAGATATATGTGTGTATATATATATATACCTATAAAGTTGCAGGAGATTCCAAGGAAACTCTTAGAGATCCAATAGAAACCCTAGTTGTCATCTAATCTGACCATGTGAAAGAGAAAAGAGAAACGGCAGACGAAAACGACTTAAAATAGAACGAAATTTGGTGTGTATCTTCCTAACTATGGTATTTACGTTTAGCCGAAAACGGAATCGAATTTGGAGTTATGGCTAAAACGTTATGGTGGTTTTCCTATGATAAAATCTGCAGATCGAATCCGCGATCACCTATGTTGAGAAGCTGTTTCTCGGCGAACCATAAGAAGCCAGAAAATGATCAATATGTTGTTGGAAAGGCCCAAGAGTGTACTTTTCATATTTGGCGTATGATCAGAATTTGGAATTAAAAACAAATTGGAAGATCAACTTACAGTTAGACGCGACATTTCTCATCTGTTTCCATTTAGGCCAATGTGAGGGTGTGTGATTTGTGGAAATACAGCTTCATGTTTCTTTTTGATGCTTCATGATTCATAAAGTATGGGGTTTGATGCAATGTTTGGTGCCATGTTTGATAATATGTTTGAGGTTGTGTGAGGTTTAGTAAGTATGATAGTATATGGGTTATAATATAAAGTATTTATTGGTAGATGAAGCGGCAGACCGTGGATGTTCGGGAGCCGTGGATTTTGAGATGAAGTGACTTGTTGTGGATAGTCAGCAATAACCGTGGATGGACAGTGGTCATGGATTCGTAATCAAGGATGAAGTGGCTTAAGTTTCATCCAAATCCGAGTACTCTCGTGGCTTTTCTCATTCGGGACTTCTAAGTTGTCTCTTCGATTCCAAATTCGTGTTCTTCATCCTTATGAGTTTTGAACCACTTGATTTCGCTCCTGGACTCTCCTCTCTCATAGTAGGAGTGTATTATGTGGTATCAGAGCCATATCAAGTCAGGTTGTGTCAAAAACTCTTCATATTCTTTGTGATAATTTGCAAAAACTTTTCATATTCTCGTTGATCTTTTGTGAAACCCTTAAATCAGTTCTAGAATCATTTTCTAGGTTGTTAAACTGGTGATTCTATGCCTGCAATTGTTAGATCTAAGTTGTTAGTTCAGCTGTTTGATAAAACCATTCAAATCCCAATAAAACACTTCGTATTCTCGATTACTTGCTGAAGAAACTAAAGTGTCTTTTGGTCTTCTATATTGTCTCTTGATATTCTGATTGTGATAACACTAGTTTGAGTCTTTTATAAGTTTGTTAAGCATATATTTGGACCTGATTACTTGTGTTTCTTTGTCCTTTTGCAGAATCATGTCGGAAGATGAAGAAACAGGTATAAACGGCAACAAACTCTTGTTAGAAGCTCTCTCGGCTAAGTTGGCCAAGATGGTGGATGAAAAATTTAAAGTTCTCATGAAAAATCAAACTCCATCTAATCATGAACAAGCGCATGTCAACCCTAGAGCCACAGAGGTGCTGAATGAGACTCGAGATTATAACTCTTCCTATAATTCGAGTCAAAGGCAGCTGAGACGTGTGTGTGAAGACAGACCTGCTCCTAGAGATAATTTGGCTGGCTTTAAAGTCTGTATACCTCATTTCCATGGTACTAATGATCATGATGCATACTTGGACTGGGAGAAGAAGATTGAGATTGACTTTGATTGTCATGAATATACTGAAGCAAATAAGGCAATGGTTGCAGTCACCAAATTCTATGATTATACGTTGAGCTGGTGGGATCAAATTATTACTACTAAAAGGAGATTAGGGGATTATCCAGTTGATACATGGGCTCAGCTTAAGCTCTGATGAGGCGACGGTTTGTATCAAGCCATTACCACCGTGAGTTGTATTTCAAGTTGAGAAACTTGACTCAAGGTTCTAAATCTGTAGAAGAGTACTATAAAGAGCTTAAGGTGTTGTTGGTTAGAGCTGATATTCAAGAGGACATAGAGGCTACAATGTCATAGTTTTTGGGAGGTCTTAACCGTGAATTAATTGATCTTGTTGAGGTATATCACTATGTTGAGCTAGAGGAGCTGCTGCACAAAGCTATTATGTTTGAAAAACAACTTAAGAGAAAGGGAACTCGATCCAACTTTGTTTCCAACAGATCGAGTTACGCTAAAGACCCAAGGTTTGGCTCTCAGAAGGAACTTAAACCGTGTGTGAAAGTTGAAGATAAGCGTGCTGTCTACAAAGAGTATAAATTAAGCAGTTCTCAGGATGTTAGGGAAACAACAAAGTCTACAACAAGAGCAAGAGATCTTAAGTGTTTTAAATGTCATGGACTAGGCCCTTATGCAAGCGATTTTCCTAATAATCGAATCATGGTGCTTAAGGCTGATGGAGAATTTGAATCTGAGGATGAATATGAAGAAGAAGATTTAGAAGCTGAGGTTGAAGAATCACAAAAAGGGCCTCTTCTTGTGACTATAAGAGCTCTAAGTGTTATTACTAAGTCTTCAGAACAAGCACAAAGTCGATGTTTAGTTAAGGATAACATATGCAGCCTTATCATTGATGGAGGAAGCTGCACTAATGTTACTAGTCAAAGGATGGTCACCAAGCTAGGTTTGAAAGAGATACCTCATCCTAAGCCTTACAAGCTAATGGCTGAATGAAGATGGTGAGCTCGATGTGAGTAAACAAGTTAAAGTCTCTCTAGCCATTTGGAAGTATGAAGATGAAATTTTGTGTGACATCCTACCCCTTGAGGTGAGTCATTTTGTTGGGAAGATCATGACAATCTAATAGACGAGTTATTCATGATGGATACACCAATCGCCATAGCTTTGAGTACAAAGGCAGAAAAATGGTTTTGGTTCCCATGGCTTCTTATGAGGTGTATCTTGACCAATTTAGCATGAAAAGGAAACCAGAATCCTCCAAAGAATCCAAAAATTCAAAGCAAAAACCAGTAGGGAGTGATTCTTCGAAACTCTTAATGGTTTCAAAACAAAACTTACTTAATCTAACTGAATTGGAACTGGTTGTAGTGAGTACCATTCTTACTCTTTTGCAGGCCTATGAGGACGTGTTTCCTGAGGATAATCCACCAGGACTGCCACCTATAAGAGGCATTGAGCATCAAATCGATTTTGTGCCAGGTTCAGTTTTGCCTAATAAACCCGCATATCGAACCAACCCAACAGAAACTAAGGAGCTTGAGAGGCAAGTAAATGAGCTCTTAGAGAAAGGATACATCCGTGAAAGCATGAGCCAATGTGTTGTACCTATTTTGTTATTTCCTAAGAAGGATAACAGCTGGAGAATGTGTGTTGATTGTTGAGCAATCAACAATATCATGGTGAAGTATCGACATCCAATACCTAGACTAGATGATATACTTGATGAATTATATGGGTCTAGTGTGTTCTCTAAGGTTAATTTGAAAAATGGTTATCATCAAATTAGGATGAAAGAAGGAGATGAGTGGAAAACTGCGTTTAAGACTAAGCAAGGTTTATATGAGTGGTTAATAATGCCATTTGGACTAATCAATGCGCCTAGTACATTCATGAGGTTGATGAATAATGTGCTTAGAGCTTATATAGGTGTTTTTATGGTAGTCTACTTTGATGACATTCTGGTCTATAGCAAGAACCTAGCTAAGCATATTAATCATCTTTGACTTGTATTGGAAGTGCTTAGGAAGGAAAAACTGTATTTTAATCTAAAGAAATGCACTTTTGGAATAGATAACCTTGTTTGTTAGGTTTTGTTGTGAGTGCAGATGAAGTTAAAGTAGATGAAGAAAAGGTGAAAGCAATTCATGAATGGCCAAATCCCAAGAACGTGAGAGACGTGAAAAGCTTCCACGGTCTAGCTGGTTTCTATAGGCAATTTGTCAAGGACTATAGCACCCTAGCTCACCACTCATGGAAGTAATCAAGAAGGATGTTGGGTTTAAATGGGACCAAGCTCAAGAGAATGCGTTTTAGAATCTTAAAGAAAAGCATACTAATGCTCTAATCTTGTCTCTTCCAAATTTTACTAAAACTTTTGAATTCAAATGTGATACATTTGGAGTTGGTATTGGTGATGTTCTTATGCAGGACAAGAAGCCCATTGCATTCTTTAGTGAAAAGCTTGGAGGAGCTACTTTGAATTATCCAACATACGACAAAGAATTATATGCTTTGGTGAGAGCTTTGCAAACATGGTAGAATTACTTATGGCCAAATGAGTTTGTAACTCATACAGATCATGAGTCTTTAAAGCATCTTAAAGGCTAGCACATACTTAACAACAAACACACCAAATGGGTTGAGTTTATTGAAATTTTCCCTTATGTGATCATGTATAAGAAAGGTAAAGATAATGTAGTTACTGATGCATTATCAAGAAGGTACACACTTCTCACTACTCTTGAAGTTAAGTTACTTGGGTTTGAACATATTAAGTCTCAATACACTTCTGACCCCGATTTTGTNTTTGAACATATTAAGTCTCAATACACTTCTGACCCCGATTTTGTGAAGATCTTTGCAGCTTGTGAGAAGTTTGCTCATGGGAAATTCTATAGACATGAAGGATTTCTGTTTTATAATGACCGTTTGTGTGTTCCTCATTCTTCTTTAAGAGATTTTGTTCATACATGAAGCACACGGTGGAGGTTTAATGGGTCACTTTGGAGTTAAAAAATGCTATAAGTGATGCAAGATCAATTCTATTGGCCAGACCTCAAAAAGGACATTGAAAGATATTGTGCTAGATGCACAACATGTAAGTTGGCTAAGGCTAAATCCCAACTCAACGGTTTGTATACTCCTTTACCTATTCCTTTGCATCTATGGCATGATATTTCAATGGACTATGTTATGGGATTGCCTAGGACTAGAACTGGTCGAGATTCAATATTTGTGGTTGTGGATAGATTCTCTAAGATGACACATTTTATTCCATGTCATAAAATTGATGATGCTGTGAATGTTGCTAATATATTCTTTAGAGAGATTGTTAGGTTGCATGGAATGCCTAAGTCTATAGTATCTGATCATGATGTTAAGTTCCTTAGCTACTTTTGGAAAACATTGTGGTCGAAGTTAGGAATTAAGTTGTTGTTCTCTACTACTTGTCATCCTCAAACTGATGGTCAGATTGAAGTAGTTAATATGACACTCCTTAAAGCATTGATAAAACATAATCTCAAGACTTGGGAGGAATGTTTGCCTCATGTAGAATTTGCATATAATAGAGTTGTGCATTCAACTACTAAATACTCTCCTTTCCAAATCATTTATGGTTTTAATCCTATCTCTCCATTGGATTTACCTTTGAGTGAAAGAGTTAGTTTGGATGGAAAGAAGAAGGCTGTTTGTCAAGCAAATTCATGAGCAAGCAAAACTCAACATTCAAGACAAAACCGAGAAGTAAACACGCCAAGCAAATAGAAGGCACAAGCAAGTGGTATTCAAAGAAGGCGACATGGTGTGGATACATGTAAGGAAAGAATGGTTTCTTAATGAGAGGAAATCCAAGTTAATGCCAAAGGATGGATGGACCATTTCAGATTACTAAGAAGATCAATAACAATGCCTACCAATTGGATCTTCAAGGTAAATATTTAGTTAGTAATAGATTCAATGTTGCTGATTTGCTTCTTTATGTTGCAGATGGTGTGGATTTGAGGTCAAATCATTCTCAAGAAAGAGGGGATGATATAAGAATGACTGAGCAGCTTGAACCGGAGCAAAGAGAGCTTGAAGCACTCAGACCAGAGGAGCTAGAGCAAGCAATGGAGATACCAAGCAGACCCATTACAAGAGCCAAAGCCAAGAAACTACAAGAAGCCATTAGCACAATGTTTAATTAGGCTAAAAGAAACCTTAGCTCTTTAGTTAATCCAACTACGTTGGTTGTGATTCAAGCTAGCTAAGAGTTGTCTAAGGGAGGTGTGTACACTTGCTCTTTTTTTCCCTTCGTCTAGTTTTGTTCCAATGGGTTTTCTAGACAAGGTTTTTAATGAGGCAATGTTGTACACACTTATTCATTTATGCCTTTAGACAACATTGCTCAAGAACAATCAAAGGAGGAAGTTCCCTTATTTTGGAGTTGGGCTAATTTTTATCTAAGTCTTAATTTATGTCTAAGTTGTATTTGGCCCACTTAGATCCTCATTTTCGTGGCCCAACTCTAGGGTTTCCTCACCTCTTTATATGTTCCACTAACTCCTTTGATCATATTTTATCAACCATTTTATTCTAAAACTTTCTCTACACTTATTTGATCTTGTGGTGTGTAATATCCACAAACTTGTCATTTACCCTCGTGTGCAATATCCTGGGTGATTGCAAGCTTGAAGATCAAGAGTTTTCCATCACTCTTGATATTTCTCATCAATCCATAAGTTCTCAAGACGTTTGTTCATCTTCTCGCTCGTTCCCGTTCGCTCGCTTGCAAGATTATGCTCAAAATATAGCACGAGGCTCCTCAACTTCTCACATTTCCACTGCTTAAGTTTCATTCAAATCCGAGCACTCTCGTGGCTGTTCTCATTCGCGATTTCTAAGTTGTCTCTTTGGTTTCAGATTCGTGTTCTTCACCTTTTTGAGTTTGCAACCACTTGATTTCGCTCATGGACTCTCCTCTCTCACAGTAGGAGTGTATTAGTATGCAGCTGAGTTAAAGCTTTTGAACCCAGGGGCCATTGCATTAGTTGATACAGTTAGAAATTCAGCCGAAGAAGACGTTTTCAGTAGGTTTTATGTTTGTCTCAAAGCATTGAAGGAGGCATTTTACTGGTGTCGCCCAATCATTGGCATTGATGGAACTAGCCTGAAGCAAATAGTGACAGGATGCTTACTCACAACTATTGGTCATGATGCCAACAATCAGATTTATCTGGTTGCGTGGGCAGCAGTTCAAACAGAGAATGACAATAATTAGAATTGGTTTCTAAGATTACTCAAGGCTGATTTGAATCTACAAGATGGAAGCAATTATGTCATTATGTCTGACCATTCCAAGGTAATATTGCCTCTCATTTTTATTGTTATTCTAAAGCTTATGTCTTTCATTTATTATAGTACTAACTCAGCTGTTTTTTTGCAGGGCATTATAAACACTGTCAAGTCTGGAATTCCAAATGCAGATTACTGAATGTGTGTAAAGCACATCATGGAGAATTTGAAGAAGAAGCACTCAACAAACGAGTGGTTGAAAGCTCTTGTATGTAATCTAGCTTGGTGTTACAAACCTTCTGATTTTGGAAGTAAGTTGAATCAAATCTGCGATTCTAGTGAGTCTCTCTATAATGATGTGATGAAGGAGGAGCCGCAAAATTGGTGTAGATCATTTTTCAGGATTGGAAGTTGCTGTGAGGATGTTGATAATAATGCAACTGAATCTTTTAATGTGACAATTGTGAAAGTAAGAGCAAAGGCTTTGGTACCAATGATAGAGACGATAAGGAGGCTAGTGATGGCTCTAATCACCAAAAGGAAAGACAAAATTGGAAGATGGCAGCGAAAAATTAGTCACTACGCCTATGATATTCTAGAGGAGGAGAAAGACACTGCAGCTTGTGCAATGATCACGAAAGGTGGAAAGAAAGGTTAAAGAAAAGCTTCCCACGGAAGAAAGGAAAATTCGAGTCGCCAAAGAAGAAGGGCAAAGATGTGGAGGGTGAGGTTCTTAAACTGAGAAGTAAAGGCCGCGTAATGCATTGCAAAAAATGTCATGAACCAGGTCGCAATGCAGCTGGTTGTAAGAAGTTTCCAAAAATGAAAAAAAAGGATCAAATGTTGTCGGAAAGGTATGTGATGTTTTGATTGATTGTATCTAGTATCTTATACATGTTTTGATTGATTTAACTGTAATGAATGACTGTAGGGTGGAGCTGAAACCATCACACTAATGCAGCCCACATAAGAGACTACACAAGGAACTCTTACACAAGGAACAGAAGGAGTGCTTACACAAGGAACTCTTCCTTGGAATACTATTGGATATGTTTATGTCTAGGACTGACTAATGCTCGATTAGGACTGTCAAGTAGTGGCTATAATTATGTTGGATTGTCATGTATTTTGTAATGTCTCATGATTCACATTTAAGTGTCATGATTCATGCTTTTGTAGACACTCATGATTCAAACATATTTTGTATAACAATTGGAAGGTTAACTGAGTTAAGTCATGAATCTACTTTGTTGTTTAAGTCATTATTCTAATTTGTTGTTGAAGTCATGATTCAGACCAAACTAAGCACAATTACTATCCATAATTCTTACTAACACAGAATACACAAACAGAATTACACAATACAGAATTCCTTACAACCATCAACGACTCTTTAACAACAACATAATACTAAAACACCAAACTACATCTTACGAAATAACCATGTAATTGAGGTTATAGCTACAGTATATAAGAAAGTTCAGGGCACAAAATAGTTAGGCCAAAAATATAGATTTTTCCAGTAAAAAATAAATAAGTAGAAGAGAGAATAATATATCAACCTATTTGTTTATTAATTATGCTTACAAAACTTAGTCGTAACGGATATTTAATGAATAGGCCTCAGTAAACAAAGCCCATTAGAAAACTTCCAAAGCCTCAATAAAACAAAGCCTATTAGAAAACTTCCAAAGCCTCAATAAAACAAAGCCCATTAATAAAACTCCCAAAGCGTCGCTCTTCATCGCGTTCTCCTTCCTCTGGTTCCTTCTCACTTCCGCTCAGTCTCTTTCGCTGTGAACCTCGCCCAGAATTTACTCTGGAGGGATTTTTAAATGATGCGAAGGTTAGTCTCATGTTTTGTTCGTTCTACATCTTCCTTGCATCTATTGACAACACCACCTCAAAGGTCCGCACTTTTCTATCATCTGTTGAGTTCTCGTCTAGGCTCTACTCAAATCGATAATTGGTCGATTCAATTTGGCTTTTTGAAGCATTCATTCTGTTCTACATGTTTGTTAGACCCGGAAGTTGAATTTTTCCGTAGAGAAAAAGTTTATGAAGATCAATCACTGGTTTATTGCAAGGAAAATGAAATTAGGACAACCGCTTCTAGTCATGCGGTTGGCATCCTTCACGATGCTATAATGGCGAATTTTAATGCGTATAATGATATGGAAAAGGCCCTTGATGAATCTGGTGTCGATTTGACAACTCCTATAGTTTGCAAGACCTTACAAAGGCTTCAGTACGAGGAAAAGACAGCTTTTAGGTTCTTCACTTGGGCTGGACATCAGGAACATTACTCACACGAGCCTATTGCCTATAATGAGATGATTGATATATTGTCAAGCACCAAGTACAAGAATAAGCAGTTTAGGATTGTAATTGATATGCTTGATTACATGAAGAGAAACAATAAAACTGCTGTTCCTGCAGATGTTCTGTTGGAGATTCTCAGGAAGTACTGTGAGAGATACTTGACTCATGTTCAGAAATTTGCGAAGAGGAAACGGATTAGAGTGAAGACGCAGCCGGAGATTAACGCTTTTAATATGCTTCTTGATGCTCTGTGTAAGTGTGGTTTGGTAAAGGAGGGTGAAGCTTTGCTTAAAAGGATGAGACACAGAGTTAAACCTGATGCAAATACATTCAATGTCTTGTTCTTTGGGTGGTGCAGAGTTAGAGACCCTAAAAAGGCGATGAAGCTGCTCGAAGAGATGATCCAAGCTGGTCATAAACCGGAAAATTTCACTTATTGTGCTGCCATTGATACTTTCTGCCAGGCTGGAATGGTGGATGATGCAGCTGATCTATTCGACTTCATGATAACCAAAGGTTCTGCAGTTTCTGCTCCAACCGCAAAGACTTTTGCTTTAATGATTGTGGCGTTGGCAAAGAATGATAAAGCAGAAGAATGCTTTGAGCTAGTCGGGCGTATGATAAGCATGGGTTGCCTTCCTGATGTCTCAACATACAAGGACGTAATTGAAGGCATGTGTATGGCTGGAAAGATTGAAGAAGCGTACAAGTTCTTGGATGAGATGAGCAATAAAGGTTACCCGCCTGACATAGTCACTTACAATTGCTTTCTTAGGGTACTGTGTGAGAATAGAAAGAGCGATGAAGCACTGAAACNTAATTTCTGTAAACACTCAACAAGAACACAATACTTTCTATGGAAGAATGGTAGAGTCGTGTTGTGTTCCTAGCGTCCAAACATACAACATGCTGATATCTATGTTTTTCGAAATGGATGATCCTGATGGAGCATTTAATACATGGAAAGAAATGGACAAAAGAGACTGTGCTCAGGACATTGAAACTTACTGCGTTATGATCAGTGGGCTTTTTGACTGCAACAGAGCTAAAGAGGCGTGTTTTCTTCTTGAAGAGGTTGTGAAC
>OVAX01004714.1:0-11909 GCA_900406405.1 Lepidium africanum | reverse complement strand
TTAATTAGGCCCAAGTCCAAGTTTGGTTTACCCACTAGGAGGAAACACAAACCCAACAATTTGCTGACAAATAAATCACGAAAATAAAATAATATTTCTTAATCTTTTTTTTTGGTTCCATCGCTCCTTTCACCTTCCAGTTTTTGAGTTGATCTTTCTACTTTTCCTATCCTTTTTTAGACTACAAGTCTACAAGTCACCTACCTTGAGCCTTCGGTAAGCTTCTAGGCGGGATTTATCTAATATCTTAGCCTCAATTTACTTTTCAGTCAGTTTATTATAGCTTTTCATTTTTTGTTAACTTCGTTAGAGACTAAATTTTGTGAATGAAGAATATCAGGTGATGTGCTTGTTAGATTTGGTCAAAGTATATATTTCATGGTTATAGTTTTAGGTTGTGGATTCATTTATTTGCTACATGTTATAGATTGTATAAGAAAAAATATTTTATAGCTCATTTGTGGATGCATGTCAGCTGCATAGGTACCTACCTACTACCTAGATCTTAAATCTTATCAATTGTATATGTCTATTGAAACTGCTTAGACTTTTGCGGTTTTATCTGAATCGGTTTCTCGCATTTTATTGGTCCAATTCTTTTACAATTAAGATGAATGGACTATTTGAACTGCTTACATTTTGCCAATAGTCTAAGAATTTATTGACGACATTCACACTCACGATGGCTAAGCCAACAGACTCAATGAACCCGTGTTCTGCTTAATATTTACTAATTAAATTTTTATTTTAATTTATTTTCATAAAAAACTTAGTTTAAAGTAGTGACAAATTTAGTCATAAAAACAGTTTGAGGAATTCTCTCATAATGTCAACCATATAAAATAAGTTATGGTAGATTGTGAATGTCAAATGAATTTGACACAAAGATAATATGCTTTATCATTTTCTTGAAATGTCATTTTCAAGACATTTAATTGCAACAAATGAATTACTATCAAGATACATAAATTTACATTATTTCTTATAATTTTTTTTGTCTAACATTGGATCGACAAAACCCGATTCATAGCCTAGCATAACCCTTAAAATTTATTTTTAATCAACCAACTTGTAGAGGAGAGAAATCGAATCCTAAATGTCATAGTCATTAGCTAGACCATCCTAACTACCAAACTGAAAAAAACTTGGCGATCTCTTATATAAGTTAACAAAACAAAAATGTAAACTCTTTCTCCACCCAACTACAAATCTCTATATTTGGTGTCAAAGGTCAATACTAACATTAATACTTTTTTTTTTTTTTGCTTCCTCTCAGCTTTTTCAAAACTCTTTCAAAATTTTTTCTATCAAACCAATTGTTCGAACCGGATCTAGTATAAGAAATTAAGTCCACGATTTTGATTAAAAGAGAGAAGATTGGGCAATGATTCTTTTAAAAGTTTGGGGAACAAAGAGTGTATTGTGAAGAAGGATAGTTGTCGAGTACAGTATATTGCTTAATGTCTCTGCCAAAAAACCAATCCCTTCTTTGAAGGACTTGCCCTTCTATTTATAGACCATAGAGGCGGTTACAAAGTAGATTGGNTTATAGACCATAGAGGCGGTTACAAAGTAGATTGGATAAAGGAAAATATACAAATTTTTAGATAAGATCGTATCTAGAAGATTCTTGCTAGATTTTTGGGAAATTTTCCATGTGTGAATAGGAAAATTTCCATTTCTTCGTTTGCTGACGTGGTGTCCGACTTCCTTCAAGTTTCAGTGCGCTTCCGAGAAGCAAATCGTCCGAGTTGAGACTTCGATACACTTGCCGAGTTTGAAACTTATAATTTGGCCCATTGTTTCCGTGGACTGAAGTAGGATCTCGGATCCACCTCCAACACCAATTTTACAAAAATAAAAAATAAAAAACAATAGTGTACCGTAGCGCGTACATGTACCCAATGTTTGTAATATATTAGTTTCTGTTAGTGTTAAGATTGTGTCATTACTCATCATCTTAATTTATTATTAGACCTTCAAACCTTTTGAAGAGATAAGAAAAGGGTTTTCTCTCTCTAGGAAACACGATCGTCTCTGTCTATCCTTGCCGGTGAAAATTTAATCGGTCAAACCTTGGTCGCCGGTGGCTCTCACAACACCGGCGACCCCAAGTCTCGTCGATCTGGCGCATCAGTGGTTATATAGTACGATTCGGGTCTAATCCATCGAGAAGAGAGAAGGGTTTTGGTGCCTGAGTTTTTGTCATCGATGTTGTCCTCCTTGGTGCTCTTGGCTGACGTCTCCACCTCTCCCAAGGTTGACGATGGCGTGGATCTAGTGTTTACGAGCGATATAAGCTTTTCCGAATCTTTGATATTGTCGGAGCTCTAGGTCTTGGGTTCAACCTTTTAGTTTGGTCTGCGACGGTGCTCATCACCATCCTCGGCGGTGCTGGTCTCTGGTGGGATGGTTATTGAGCCAAGCTTCTCTCTTCTTCGCTTGGTTTGAGGTTTTGTTACAGATTTGTAAAGTCTAATCCGTAACTTTAGTACTTATGTTGTTGAGTCTTCTCCTCTGCCTTGGTATCTTTGGCTAGGGTAGGTGGAGCTTTGGTTGTTGGAGTGCTTTCCCCAGTTTTATCGGCCTTGTCTATTCTGAATTGTAGGATCGATTTTTGATATCTTTAGTCCTCTGATTTGGAGTTTGGCCTTGTTTCCTAGCTCAGGAGGTCTCTATTGAGTTAGACAATTTCTCTGGTGAGACTCATCATTTACGAGAGGAAATCTGTCCAGGTGTGTCAAGTCATCGTCTTTGGTAGGAATCCCGTTGTCAAAATGTCGTTCGGTAACTCTTTAGATGATATCTAGATCCTCATCCGTGGTTTAAGTTTTATCAATGGGATTACATCTAATCATTCTTGTAGGATTGATTGCATCCATTGTAATCTTTATGTTTTATTGTTGGTCTCCTATTGATGTAATTCCATTCCTATTACATTTCAGTTTCACTAGAAAAAAAATATATTTAATATTATTATAGATACTCAAAATTATCATATGGTGTATGTTATATATATATATATATATAATTGTTGTTACAATTATATATCTATAAGTATATATATATATGTGTATATATTAGTTTGAGAAATACAAACTTCACACAGTTTGCTAAATAAAATATAAATTCGTTTGGTTTCCAAATAAAATAAATAGAAAACAATAATGTTAAACAGATTGGTTAGGTCAACACAATTTTATATTTAATTTGGTAAGTAAGAGAATTCGTATTCATTTGAAACATTATGTAAAATTCATATTTTTTTCTTTTGACGAGTTAGTGGGTAACAGATCATCATTTGTAGCATATAAATGGTAATTATGGTATGTATATTGTGTGGTATATATATATATATTAGTCCAAAAAATTATGAATCTGATAGACTTAAATTGTTATTCTGTTTAGATAAAAATATCTCCTTCTATTAAAGCGGAGGTCTTATTTTCTTAAACACCCTGTATTTTTAAAAAGATTTATAAAAATCCCTTTTTATAATTGCATTTTAGTCCTCTAATGGAAACCGTTTTGGTGAGATAAAGTGAGTCATTATCTCCACTTCTCACCCACGATTATTATCGGTTACTTATCTCTTCTCTCGCTTTCTTTTGTATTTTCTCTGCAATCTTTGTTTTCTCAATTCCAAAGTAAGTTTTTCTCAGTTAAAGAAAGAATTACATTGATTATTAAGATCTTTTACAAGACTTTCATTCAGGAATTTTTGCTTTTTGATTTTCTTTGTTGAATATATTATATCGTTGATCGAGATCTCTTTCCTTATTGATTGAAGCGATAGACGAAGATCGAGTAGAGCAATAGTAGTTACTTCTCCGAAAGGTAAATACCAAAACCTATTTTTTGATTGGTTATGTCTCCGACAGTGACGAGAGTTCCACGGAGGATCCTTCGCCAAAGAAGAAGACACGTGATTCCATTAGCCTCTTTTGCGATATGATGCAGGAAGATGCTGATCTTCTCTCTAGAAAGTTGTCAAGGTAATAAAGCACTACACAGTGCTCCTTCAATTTAATTGCCTCTTAAGTATAAGTTTTGCAATTTAATTTAATTCTTCATCATCTTCCTCGGCTTAGTAACATAAGCAACTAATTTATACTATTCAACTTCATACCAGCCTCCACAGCCTTACGTAGCGCCTTCGTCTGTTTTTCTGGCATTGGTAGCTCCAATTCCTGGAGCTACGGTCTATCTGAAGCCTGTTGGACCAATTCATGCCGTATAAGATTATCCTCAGTACCAACATGTTAGTTGGGTTTTAAAATTCTGGAGTTTAGTTTATAGTGTTTTGTATATATGAGATTTTAGAGTTGAATTGGGGTTTTTGAAATCCCTCTGTTTTGATTTTATGGTTCTTATGCTTTTGTTGAGATTGAAGCTTCTATTTTTGATTGTGTGACTATTGTGACAAGGAAGCTTGGCTCTTCCTGATATCTACCAATTACAGATCTCACAAGCTATACCATCAAAGATTTGTTATTTAATATAGTTTACGTGTTTTATGTGTTTCTACAAAATTAATGCGTAAGGTGGACATATAGGTATCTTCATTGTTGTTTGATTTGTTTGCATATATTGGTAGGCACATCAATTATTCTAGAGAGATGCACAAAAAATCACTACAGAAGCGCTTGAGAATGTGAAAGCCGTTTTCGCAAATAGTGAAATAGAACGCAAAACCGAAACTAAAAAGAGAGCCATTCATCCTAAAGTTGTTGGACAGTCTTGGAAGGATTCCACTCTTTCAGAGTGGCCAGAAAGTAAGCACTACCTTTCTTTCTTTTTCCCTCGAGTTCTCTGATTGTTCTTTTAGTTTGGGGATTGTTTCATAGTTGTATAGATATCTGGATTGGACTTTTTTTGCTTTGTTGTTAATGGATTTCTTACAAGTATAATATTCCACATCTACCAGATGACTTTCGCCTGTTGGTGATCTTGGGAATGAAGGGAATGATGATGTTCTTTGCAAGGCATTTGCTCGATTCTCCACCTACAATATGGCCAAGGTAAGTGTATACGTCCTTTCTCCTTTTGGTTTTGTGATGAATAATACCTGGTTCTTATGAACATAGTTTGGAGAAATAAATCATGTGACTATTGTAGTCTTTTTAATTCCTTGTGGTGGTTGGCTAGAATACAACAAATGTCATTCTGATGCATTTACAAACCCAAACATGTATAGTATGTAAAGAACATGGTTGGTCTTAGGTCATATATGGATCATTCATACTTGATTCAAAAAGAAAATTATTCAATTTAAATTTTGTGGTCAAAGCTTTAATAGAACATAAGAATCTTCTACATCATACAGATCAATCATACTTGATTCACATAGAGAACTATTCAGTTTAAATTTTATGGTCAAAGCTTTGAAAGAACATAAGGATCTTTTCTATCATGACAGGTTATTAGAGATAAGCAAACCGGTAAAACTAAGGGTTATGGCTTTGTGAGTTTCTCAAATCCTGTGGACCTAGCTGCAGCCCTAAAACCAAGGATAATGGTAAGCATCATTTTGATCTTCCTTTTGATCTTGAGGAGGCAGATGAAATCGTGACTAAGGAGATTGAGCTATAAGATAGAGAAAGGATCTTTGCCAAAGACAAATCTCTGCCATTGCAGACCCTTATCGATATCCTCAAGCAGCAAACAATGAATGATGATATTGAGGTCAGAAAAATCAGGCCAAGTCTTTTGATGCGTTTGGTGATGACTCAAGTCTAAAAGTGAAGAAGTTCATGTAAGTGATCTTAGGTAAGCTTCAAGCAGGAAATGAAAGTGGACCTATGGGATGCTTGGGAAACTACCTGCAGGTTTTCTTGAGGGGAAACTAAATGATGAAGACTATACAAAACCTGTAATACAGATATATGTTGGGAGTAAGGAAGAGGTTTATGCAGGTGGAGCCAGGGGTTCAGTTTCGCTTCCATGTAGCGGGATACTCATCAGTGGTTGTCAAACTAATCAGACCTCTACAGATGCGACTCCACCAGGGAAACCAAGTGAGGCGTATGGATCAATGAGTCACACAATATAAAAGATATTGGAGAATATAGAAGGTGCAATATCATACAGAGAAATGGTTACAAGGGCAAGGAAGGCATTGAAGAAGCAATGATTTACTTAGCAGCTAGGTTTGTATTGTCATGATGGTTGTGTGGAGGCTCCTTTTATCTGCTAAAAACAGAGGATTATCGATGTTTTCGTATTACACACATGTTGGTTTGATGATTCTGATCTGGAAAAAATAAGCCTTTGATCTCTTGCTGTTTGTGAGGGCATTTGTAACTTCTAAGTTATGTGTCACTGTGTGTTGTGTAATATGAAACACGAAAAAGTTGTTTTATTGAGAATTACGATTTGTTAAACTATTCTTCGTTAATTTTTGTTTCTTTGATTATTTTTCATATACATAAGGAAACGTTTCAAAAGAACATACAAAATTGTTTGATGTGTTGCTTCATTTTATTATATGGGTTTTAGTAACTGTGTTTGATGTGTTGCTTCATTTTGATCTTCTTTTCACTGTTATTGTCAGACTTTGTTATATGATCCATTTCATAACTATTACCATTGAATATTCTGTTTCATATGAAAACACAGTATGTTAGAAACCGACAATATTTCAAATTAAAGGTTGATTATTGATTTTGTTTGTTTTGTAAAAAAAAATTGAAACGAATTAAAAGTCAGTTGTATTGACAAAAAAACAATAATAATAAAAATTCCACTACGAATGATTTTTTCTTTTAAAATATATTTATGGTATTGCACTTTTCAAATTTATAGGACTCTTATTATATGCACCAGGTAGTTCAAGACAATCCAAAATTAGACTTCTCTCCTCGAAATGAGTCCATAGGTTCTAATGATCGAGAAGATATGGAGATCGACACAGTCTAACTATCGATTGTATAGAGCTTGGTGAATGCACTAAAAAAATTTTTTAGAGTAATGATGAAGTTACCACACCCCAACAAGTAACGGAGGAAATACTACAACAAGGCTATGTGTTATTAAGAAGAATATAAGACAGATAATCAGATGTGCATAGTTAGAAGTGGAAGGTTGAGAATAGGCTATCTCACATAGCTCCAATCAATAGAAGTGAAGGTTTTTATTTGGGTCTATTGATATAAGCTATGTGTAAGGAATCTACCTACTATTCGAAATGACAAAAACACAAATACACTTTCTTTGTAAAAGGTGGTAACCGGTGAAGCTTTTACAATTGGAAAGTAAATACAAAAAACAAAAAAAAACAAAAAAACAAAAAACCATAAAAGCAAACAAATTTATCAGTTGGATTTATATATTTATGATGCATCGATTGAATCAAAATGAATATAATTATTTTTTTTCCCGTCATCAAAATGAATAGAAGTGAGTTGTATGTTTGTTGACCAAATAAGAGAAAATATAAATACTTAAAAGTGATAAAGAAAAAAAAAACGAATAGCAAAGAAAAAAATTCGCAATTGGTCTTTAATCTAGTAGCAGGTGGTAAGTTCACTAAAAATAAATATATTTATATTGAATTCTGCTGTTTGTATTGTGCAAGAACTTAGCTAATAGAGTGATCAGTTATGGTCTAATATTTTAAAAAAAAAGTTCTCGTTTTTTTTGAACTTTTATAGTTGGTTACGTATTAAAAAAAAATTTGTATATATAAATAAAAAGAAGCAGGAATTATGGTTTCTCTATCCTCTCTGTCGTTGTGGTTTTCGCAATGCTTCTTCCGTTTCTCTCTTCTTCTCTCCTTCTCTATTTCTCTTCTCCGATCATGTCCCTTCATCGTAAAACCTTCTTATAATTTTCCAGTTAATCACGACCAAATTCGACGCAGAATTTGAGATTGATTTCCTGTTAAATTCAATTAATAACCCTAGAGATATGGAGAGTTCCTTAGGTTTCATGGCGGTTTTCGCCGTCTCAGGAAGCGTCGTGTTCTTAGCCAGTCAATTTCACAAGCGTCTTCTCTCTGATTACATGGAGAAGTTCGATTTCGAAATCCGTACGCAAACAACTCGATTCATTCTCTTCATTCTAAAATTGATCATGAAATTTTGTTTATATTTTGGGAAAATCGTCGTTTATGTAACAGGATCGCAGAAAAATGCGGTGATAAAGAAGAAAGTTCGATTCGCGGCGGATGTGGTGGAGCCATCGGGAAATAACAAAGAATATCGCCGGAGACACTCCTCTAAGGCTAAATTCGATAAGCAATCAACTTCAAAAATGGCGGCAATTATCTGATTTTTGTACAAAGAGGAAATCATTCCCATATGTAAATTATTATTAATTGGTTTTATGATTTGAATTTGATCACTAATATCGAATCTGAATCTGAATCTGGGCAAAAACCTTCAGGTCTTCCCCAAGTCAAACCTTTATTTTTATTTTTTTCTTCATTTTTCTTTGAGGGGTTTTATTTGTAAATAATCTGTTTGTGAAAATACAAATTGTGATTGCTAATTATCTTTACCTTTTCTGTTCTTGTGATTTTTTTTTTTTTCCTTTTGAAGTCATGTGTTTTGATTTTAACCTTTAGCCATTATTAAAGGCGTTAACATGGCTATCATATGATATGTTGCGCTGGCTCTTTAATTATAACCTCTCAATATGGCAGTTAATATTTATCATTAGTCATGTGTGGTGATGCAATAGAGTGACGTAATAACGAATTATCAAGACGATTAATATTAACTTTAAACACTGATGATTCTTCAATAACCTCTGTATGATTTGTAATTTGTATGATACAGAATCACTTTAGTGGGTTTTTTTCTATCAAAATTTGTTTCTCTTTCTCTTTTTTTTCCAACTATCAAAATCTGTTTCGCATTAGTGAAAAAGTTACAAATTCGACATAATTTTGTTTTAATAATAGAAGGTTGATCTATAATTTAAATTTTCCAAATTCTTTCAAACCAGATTATATGATTTATTGAAGTCAAATTCCGGCAAAAAAGGTATGACATATTTAACTAGTTAAACTTAAAACCAATTCTATTTCATTAGCACAAAAAAATCCCAATTTTGTTTCATTGTTTGATTTCTTCATTATAATTTTTTTTTAAATTCTTGATATTTACCCAACTTTTTACAAATTTAATAGTTTTTTAATTCAAACATAACAGATTGCCAATTTTATTAAATTTTACTATTCAAAAATAGACCTCACCACCTTAGGTGTATATATATATATATATATGTTTGGTTGACACTATATATATATATAGATATATACATATATATACATGAATGATGAAACTCATAATTGGGAAAATTTTAATATGTGGTAGCTGACTCTTATCTATATACTATTTTAGCATTTTAAATACATAAAGATTTTTCAAAAATAGTTGTGATTGTTGATTGAACCGTTGGATGAGTTATACTCCACTAAATAACAGTTAAAACCTGAATGAATTCTGAAATTGATGATTAAAAAAGTAAAACTAAAAAGTAATTAACCTTTATAATATGTTTTGAATCAGTTAACTAACACACATACGTTGTAAATAGTTTAAATTATCTTTGCATTAACGTATGAAAGTAAAGTTTCACAAAGTCAAGTTTATACTAATTAAGTTATTGGAAGCAAAGTGACAGCAGAACCTTATAGACTTTTTACATGTTAAAGATTTTTCAAAGATTTGGCACATAAAATAAGCGTTAATGTATAAACTTAAAATACCAAATTGTTAGAAACGTGATATTTTAAATTAACGAAAAAGCTACCGTGACCAACTCCGAAGGGTCACTTAATTGTGGCTTCCGAGAGTGTAGAATTGGTCAATTAAAATACATAAAATACTAATTTTCTGACGATTACAACGTGACGGCATGCATACTTTATCCAACCATATATTCTTAATTCTTATAGTATTATATAGTATTGCATCGCCCGTCTAGAAAAGTAAGGATGACGACATAAACAGAGGGTAAAATGGACTATTCGTCGATTCCAATAGATGGTTTCCGTAACGTAGATTATGACCATCTTGAGCTTAGCTTAGTATTAATTAGTAATAAGGCAGAAATCATCATATGATTTTCGGAATCATGTGTTTTTCCATCGGAGATCTAATATCCAACTGGTAGAAGGGCTTGGATCCAGATATACTACTAGATGCTGAGAAGCTTGTCGTCGAATCTAATTGTACTTTTGTGTAAGAGATTTTAGAAGAATGTACGTTCAAGTTCTTTGAGAGAAAATTATATTATTAGTAAGTTGCAGTGGAAAGATATATGGAATTGTAAACTTATTAAAATTATGAATCTAATTACTTTTCAGAATTTGGAACACTACTAGAAGTAAATAGTAAATTTTAAATTTGTCTGAAATAATACGGGATCTTTATTAGTTAATCATATATCATAATTTATTTTTAAATCTAGATATTTAAGATAATATATAAATGTACCATTCCATAGATTTTTATATGTGTGAGATTAGTTAAGTTTGTTTGAATTTTTGACAAAGAAAAGAAATCTACTACTAGACTGTTTGATTCAACTCAATGACAAGAAAGACTCCATGCTCTTGGCTCACTTAGAGCTTGAGACCGTTTAACCGTAGTTCCGGCCCCTTCCTTCTAGTCTTTTCCTTCTCTCTAGCTAGTCAAAGTCATAGACAAATCAATATTGAGAAACTTATCTCGACCTGATTTCCTTGGAGCAGTTGCCATATACAATATGCTACGACACTCAACAATGACTGTTATTTTTGTTATGAGATATTTCCTATTTGAATATTTACGTGTTCTTTTTTTTTTCAGAACAAATATTTACATGTTCTTTTCAGTCTAATTGTATAGTAAAATACTAGTTTTATATATTCGATTTTTTTTTTCTTTTTGTAAAAATACAAGTTCTATGATAAGTTTTCAAGAATTCTACTACAATCACTAGGTTTTTTCTCAATCTGTTGATTTAGATAATTCATCTAATGGTTTGTGATCAGTGGTTCAATCCTTTCCCACTACAAATAAAATTTAGAAAAAGATTTAGAAAACTAAACTTTGAGAGTTTTGTCTAACCAAATAAAAGAAAAAAGTACTCCAAGCAATTGTTGTGAGTTAGCATTTAATATAACTCATTAAGTCTCACAAAACATATATAAATATTGTTTAACATGCATTATAAAAACCGTATAAACTCGATCATTGTTTTTGGTTTAACACTAGATCATAATCATATATTAGTATGTTTTCTTACAAAATATTTATAGTGGGCCAGTGACGTGAAACTTACGGCCCAATTTGTTGTTACAGATCCAAAAAGTGGGAATGCTTCTGGGGCTTCTCTTCCTAGTTTTATAATGTAGTGTTTTTTTTTTGGAACTGTTATAATGTATAGTTTTAAGCAGATTTTCTCCTACATAACTTTAAAAACAGTACAAGCATTCCATCTTTAAAAAAGTGTTAAGGATTCTCCAATTTTAATTTTTCAGTGAGGTACATTTTTTTCTCAAGTCTTATTTTATTTTTAAATTCAAATGGACCAAAAGTTAGATGATACAATTAAAATAGATTTATGATTTTTTCATCTTAACAAACTCATTCTCATTAATTTGGTAAAGTAGTTACAGAGGAAGCTTTATACACGTAAGTGTAAAGCTGGTTTATACTAAACCATAAACTATATATTAACAGTTCCCCTCAAGATGGGGCAAAGATGTTGAGAAGACTCATCTTGCTAACCAACCGCTTGAAAACAGTCGGATATAATGGCTTAGTAAAGGGATCAACTAGTTGATGTTCAGACTTAACATGAAGAAGCTTGAAGAAACATGCAACTAACCTTTCACGAACACTATGACAATCAGATTCAATATGCTTGGTACGTTCATGAAAAACCGAATTGTTGGAGATGTGTATAGCAGCTGT